>JAEQBH010004320.1:50000-250835 GCA_016808115.1 Tetrastigma voinierianum | reverse complement strand
TGGTCCCTCTAAATGTTAGAATCCCGATTCTTGTGAAAAGGTTAGAAATGCGAATTTTATCAAAAAGTTTGTAGAGTACTAGTTCAAATACTAGTTCATCAAGATAGATGAACAACTTGAGTATATACAAGAAAACATCCGACAATTTGAAAACAAAGTATGCATTTCTATAGAAGATTGGGAACAGTACATCAAAAATTGGGAAATGCCAAAACAAAATATAAAGGAACTATATAAAATAGGAACTTTTGAATTTAGAAAAGATTATAGAATCAAAATCTCTGAAAATACTCATTCAATAGGTTAAAGGAGCCGAAACTATTAAACTCCTAATTTCAAGTTTAGAGCAAAATTCAAAAGAAAAATTCAAAGTCTTACATATAAGACTGTCCAGGAGTATGACCAAACCTTTAACCAGGTTAGGATTAGACAAACCTATATGTATATGTCTGCGTGATGCAAGACATAACAAATTCCAGGATTCCCTTTTAGGATTAATGGAAACAAACACATCTTTTGGACCGGTGTATTTCACCTGTTATCCAAACTTAGAGTTGGACTGTATGAATGATAAGAGCATTCATAAAGCCTTAACTCTAAACATTCAAACTCAAAATTATGACATGGACCCTAGATCCAGGAACATACTTATAGTATACAGAGTATACTATAATGTAATGACCCGATGAGTCAACCCAATTGCCTTTGTCCTGCTTAAGATCGACCTTAATTTGTAAACGAATGAAAAAATTCAGCAGTCATAATTCCAAACCCTATTCCATGGGAATGTTTGACACAATCCTGCAGATAGATTTTTAAACAACTCTTAGCTCCAAAACCTATTGAACAACCAAAACTTTTATCCGTAGAAGATGGACAAGGAAATGTTCAAATTAATTTTGAGCCGAAAAGAAAACTTAACAGAACATATTAGAAGGTCTTCTAACTCTTATTTAGAAATTAGAACTCCTTCTAGAAGATCAAATGTTCGATCAAATTTAAATCTAGAAAAGTAGACTATTCATCTACTATTTCGGATTTAAAATATCTGAGACTAGACGAGCAATTCAAAATTCTCCAGATAGGTCTCAACATTTTCTCAAATGATGTCACCTAATGATGAGCCTTCTCGACTCAACATGATAGCGAGAAAATGTGTTGAAATAGACAAGAATATTTAAGAAAAATAAAATCGAAGAACATAAAGAAAAAGCCGTGGTTTTTCTCCAAAATTATCTCGAAACAAAGAGAAATTTAGGAAACGATGGTATCAAATATGGAAACAATGGAAATGAATATTTAATGTTCATATTTTGATATATATGCTGCAAATAATCAAATAAAATATCCTTTTTCACAAATAAATATGTTCCAAAAGGAATGGAAGTCAAATACTACTTCTGAAAAGAAGATAGTATCAACTCATCCTCCTTTGGAAGAAATAAAAATAAAAGCTCAAGGTGTTGAAATGCTGTAAGCCTCACCTTTCAAACAAATTGACTGAAGGAAGATGAAAACGAGAATGACAAAATTAAAAAGATATAAAAGGAATTCAACAACAAAAATAATTTTACAAATCAAATCTTAGGAACACTTTCCAACTCAATTAACAGGGTGAAAGTAAATACTTTACAAAAAATTATAAACCTGAAAAAGATGAAAAGGAAGAAAAACAAGAAAGTCTTATATTCAAACCTATAAAACCCCTTAAATTAGGAGGTAACAAAAATAATGACGAATTAATAAGACTTCTAACCCAAAAACTAGCAGGAATAGAAATAAAAGATCCCTCTTGTTCAAAAAGTCAAGTAAATTTCTTAAGTGGAACAGAAACAAGTTCAATTGCTTCTGAACAACAGTAAGAATTTACAAACATCACAGCAGATGATGAGCAATAAACAAGTTGAAACTTGGCATCAAAGATCAAAAAACTTTTATCAAAGACCTACTCTCAGTTTGCTCTAATTGAGCTGGCAAAACAAAATAGCTATATGCAATGACATCTATTCTTGGAATATAGATGCTCTTTCTGAACATGAAATTTTTATTGTGCTTCGTCAAATACAAATGGCAGCTACTGCTTATTTGCAAACTGATGATGATTGGAACGCTGTTCAATTAATCACAGCAGGTTTCAATGGCACATTAAAACTTTGGTGGGAAAACTACCTAAGTGAAAAAGAAAGATTTCATATCTTAAAAAGTACAAATGAGGAAGGAGAGCAAGACTCAATTATAAGATTGGTCTATGCTATAACCAAACATTTCATAGGTGATCCAAGCATTTATGGAGAAAGAACTTCTGAAATTCTACAAAACTTAAGATGTAGAACACTGAGTGATCTTAAATGGTATTATGATGTGTTCTTAGCAACCTTGATGGTAAGGGCTGATGCTAGAGGCACTCTTCTTGGAAAAGATTCCTTTATGGACTCCCTAAGGCTTTCAATGACAGAGTTCAAGATGCCCTTAGAGAAAAACATGGAGGAACAATCCAATTTGACACCCTTACTTATGGAGATCTCATAAGTACTGTCAAAAATAAAGGTCTTAAGTTGTGTTCTCTAGCAGCTCAATATCAAAGTTAAAAAGACACAGCTTCCTAAAAAGATTTAGGATTCTTTTTTGTGCTCAATATATATAGATAACTATATATATATATATATATATATATATATATATATATATATATATATATATATAAATCTATATAGTTATTTATAGTTATCTATATATATATAAATATGTATATATCTATATATACATATCTATATATATATATATATATATATATATACATATCTATATATATATATAGATATATAAAATCTATATATCTATATATATAGATGTATATACATATCTTAATATAGATGTATATAGATATATATCTATATAGATCTTATACATATCTATATATATAGATATCTATCTATATATATATATATATATATATATATATATATATATATATATATATATATATATATATATATATATATATATCTATAGATAGATATCTATATATATAGATATGTATACATCTATATAGATATCTATATACATCTATATATAGATATAGACTATATATATAGATATCTATATATAGATATCATATCTATTTATAGATATATAAATCTATATATAGATATCTATATAGATATATCTATATACATCTATATATATAGATTTATATATATAGATAATATATATAATTATTTATATATATAGATATATATATATATATTTATATATATAGATAACTATATATATATATATATATATATATATATATATATATATATATATATATAAATCTTGCAAATATATATAGATATATAAATTTTATATATCTATATATATATATATATATAGTTTTGTATATATATATATATAAATATGTATAGATATATATATATATATAAATATAGATATATATATAAATAGATATATATATATATATATATATATATATATATATATATATATATATATATATATATATATATATATATATATATATAGATATCTATATATCTATATAGATATGTATATATCAATATATATATATATATATATAGTCCAAAACCGATTGAACAACCAAAACTCTTATCCATAATAGAAGATGGATAAGGAAGTAATTCAAATTAATTTTGAGCCAAGAAAGAAAACTTATTGGAATGTATTAAGGTCTTCTATTTCTTATTTAGAAATTAGAACTCCTTCGAAGATCAAATGTTCGATCAAACTTAAATCTAGAAAAGTAGACTATTCATCTACTATTTAGTTTAAAATATGAAGTACCTTATAAAAAATTCAAAGATTTAAAGATAAAAAATTTAAATCCAAAAAACCCTACGAGAATAAGAAACAAAATAAAACATCATAAAGAGGTTAGATGTTTCAAATGTGAATTCAAAAGGGTCATATAGCCTAATTGCTTAAAAACAAGGTAAGTGTTTTATCATATAAAGAAGATTATTATTAAAGAATAATGCTTCATCTTTGAAGCGAAGTAAATCTCAAACAAATTCTGAAAATGAAAAGAAATTGAAAAAATAGAAAATTGCTTATGTCAAATAAATATGTTAACAGCTGATCAAGAATTACTTCTTGAAATGATTGATCAGATAGAAGACAAAGAGACTAAAGCAAAATATATAAGAAAGGTTTTAGAACAACAAAATTCAAAACCAAAGCCTAAAATAAATCTATCAAATTCTTATCAAATAAAAGATATGTTTCAATATTATAAAAAACAGGAACCTGCAACTTTGCAAGATTTGCAGGAAGAAGTAAAACAAATAAAAATTCAAATAAATGAATTAAAAAATTGTACACAAAACCTAGAAGAAAAGAATAATGGCAATCAAAAAGAAAGATTTAACGAGGAAGAAACAAATGAAGTTGAAACTTTTGTACATAGGCCATGACTATAGTACAAAAGCAGAGATGGTATACAAAGATAACTTTGAGAATCAATCCACGATTACAAAGAGTTTTTATAGCTTTAATTGATTCAGGAGCTGATTTAAATTGTATCTGAGAGGATTAATCCCCTCTTGTATATTTTGCAAAACATCTCAAGATTATCAACTGCTAGTAATGATCCTTTGAAGGTTCAATACAAAATACCACAAGGTCATATTTGCAAAAATGGTATTTGTATTAAAACAATACAAAATACCACAAGGTCATATTTGCAAAAATGGTATTTGTATTAAAACTTCATTCTTACTAGTCAAAAATATAAGTCATCAAATTGTTTTAGGAACTCCTTTTCCTAACCTGACTTTATCCTTTTCAAATTGATAATAAAGTTAAAAACTAAATATAATGGTCAAGAAATTCTTTTTGAATTTATAAGAGGTATCGAAAGTTAAAGAAATAAATCAAGTTCAAGATTTTATTTCTTTACTTCAGCAAAAACAAAAACATGTAAAATTTCTTCAGAAAGAAATACAATATAAGAAAACTGAAGAAAATTTACAGTCAGAACAAATTCAAATAAGAATAAAAAATATCCAAAAACAAATAGAGCAAAATCTTTGTTCTTCTATACCAAATGCATTTTGGAATAGAAAGCTTGACATATGGTTTTACCATATGAAAAAGATTTCTCTACGAAAAACAAATTCCTACAAAGCTAGTGTAGAGAAATTTGTAATGTAAGACTGAGAAATTTAAATTTCTAGAATAAGAGGGCAAATCGTAATTTTGATTACAAAATTGTAATTACGATTAAAAGTCCGTAATTAATTCTCTAGATCTCGAGATGGCCGAAGCGGATTGTAGTTGGAATCGTCTGCGAAATCGATTGCTTGCGTAAATTTCGTGAATTTTACGAGGCGGTCGGGTCGACACGTTTTGTGAGGCATCGCGTTTGGTCTTTGTAAGCCAGATTTTCAAGTGCGGTAAAGTCATATAGCATGTACTCATGCCCGCCGTAGTATGAGTAGATAAATGATGAAAATTGACCGGCGGAATGGTAAAGTAATCTGAAATGAGGGACATAATGGGTATTATGGAATTTGATTTTTAGTCACTACAAGCCAAAATAGTGCACATGGCCGTCTTCTAATTAAAGACCAAAAAAAAACGTGGTTGCCATTGGAGATCTGATGACTTTGGGTTGAGAGAAATGCTTTAGAGAGAGAAACTTCTCTCTAAAAATACGGCGAATCGGACAATTGGCGGTCTTAGACAAGAAGGAAAATGTTCTCGCAGCGGAGCGAGCTCGCGTGGACCTGATTGAGTTTTGACTCAACTCAAGAGGTAGGATTTCTCCCTACTTGTGTTTATTCCCATTTTTAAGGGTTTTTCGATGTTCGGTTAGTTTGAAGGGCCGTGAGGGCCGTTTGATCAGTCCCAAAAACCTTGGGACCCGAATTGTGGGAATTTATTTAGGATTTTCTCTTGTGGCGTGGCTGCTCCATGGATATTGAGGGGCTGTTTAGTTTGTGATGGGTGTTAATTTGTGCATTAAATGCTTGCCCTGATATTCTTTGGGCAGGAATGGCCGAGTGGTTAACGGGTTCGCTAAGTGAACCGCTGTTTTGTGATTTTCCAGGAATAGTAAACGAGGGTTTCACTATTCCGGGAATATCATTCTAAAAATATATATTTTTGTGAGAGAAATGCGTGTTGGCCAGTGATTTAAATTAAATTACTACGTGTATGATCATAACCCAGTGAGCTAATTTTGATGTGTAATTTAAAGTTTATGTAAATATATTCATGTATATATATTTGCATGTGATTTAAGCGAATTGGGGCCCGACTACATGCATTCCATATGCGAACATCCTAGGAATATAGGGAATGAGTGCATGAGATGAGTCTAGAAGAAACAAGGTTGGGAGGGTAGTCTAAAATGTAAATTATGGAGGGTAGTCAAACTAAATAATATATCAACCGTCGGAGCGGCTTGATTGATATTTATTCATCGGAGGAGTAGTCCCACGAGCTAAAGAATATATCAGGTCGGGCGTATTTATATTTATTCATCGGAGGTAGTCCACAAACAATTAATATATATCAATCGTCGGAGCGGCCCAATTGATATATATTCATCGGAGGGTTGCCCACTAATAAATTAAAAATTCTCATACGAGGCTTAGGCGGGTGTGAGAGGAGGTCGATGAGGCTCGGGATGCAGGTTGGTCACGTAGACATTTAGTAGGATCATGCATTTGCTTGAATGTTTGTTTAGGGTGGAACATTGCCTTGCACTTAGGTGGTGGAGTAGCCCGCCACCCAGGCGATTCTCTGCGAGGCTTTAGCTCGCCTCGTCGTGGGATCCCAGCACTGCAGTGGGAGCGTGCGGGGAAGGCGGTTCGATCCTTGAGGTTGTATTAGAAAGCCCGGGTTGTGGCTTTGATTTATACATGTATTAGAGATTCTACAAATTTTAATGTATGTATTGTATAAAGTAAAACATATTAACTCTTAAAACTGTGGATATAGTTTGGATTATATTGTGTTGAGTACGGTTGATGGGCCCAGTGGCCGTATTGGATATATATATTTGCATATATTGTTGATTGGGACAGGTTTATCTGGGTTTTGTATTTGGGTAGAACCATTTTCAGGAGACTACGCTATTTTCCTAAAGTGGTGTCGAAGACAACCCGACCTCCACTTTGTATTCCGTGGGTTGTGGGTGGTCAAGCGGACCCCGAGGTTTGGGCGTCACGGCTTGGTATCGAGCTTGGGTATACGAATACCTAGGGAGCTCGGGTAAGGGTATCCATCACCACTAGGTGGTTTGATGTGGAGACAGGTGGTGGAAACCTGGATGGAGATTTGGAGCTTAGGCCATGGTTGAGGAAGAACATCACCACTCGGTGTGGTATGATGTAGGTTAGGTATGAGATTACCTAGGAAGGCACGAAGGGAGTCGGCTGTGGCGCCCATGAGCCGAAGTCCGTTGACTACCCGTCAACCCGCGGAATACAAGTGGATGTCGGGTTACCCGACGCCACTTCAGAAAATCAGGCAGAGTCTCCTTTGTATGGGGAGCTCTACCCAAATACAAACACAATAAATCTTCCGTTGCAATCCCAAACGATCAGTATGCAATATATCAATACGACCGCTAGACTAAACTGTCTCATAAAACACATATCACAACTATTCTCCAATTATCTCCCAATAATTACATAGTTGATTTCACTTTTATACAAACATATATTAACATCTACAAGTCTAATACATGTTATGTCCAAAACCATCAAAATCATGAACCGGCATCTTCAAAATGAATTGTCTTCTCGAGCGCTCCATGTACCTGAAAAATAAAGGGGGGTCCCACGACGGGGTGAGCTAAAGCTCAGTAGGAGAATCGCCCTAAGTGGGCTACTCACCACCTAAGTGCAGTGCAATGCTCCCAGAGTAAACACACGCCCGAGTAAATACATGATCTACTTGAATGTCTACATGTCATCCCCATGTCACGAGTCTGCAGACTCGCTCACACTTACTAAGCCATGTAGTAGAAATAATCATTTTCAAAACAAAACTTTTGTTTTGTTGAAAATATACTAGAAATATTCGGTAAAATATGGGACTACCCTCAGGGTGAATTGGTTGGTGAGCTGTCAGGAAGCAGTCTGGTCTCATCCGAAGTAGTCTGTTGGCGTCTCTGACGATTCTCGAATATCATCTGTGAAATTCCTTCGCCCAAACATATCCGTTTTTACAAAAATACCTTGTCATGCACTCACACCTAATTCTAGGCTACCGAGTGCATATGAAAATGCATTATGCCATTTTCAAAATCATTTACACAATATGTCAATATGCATATTTTCAATCAACTATAATTACACGCATGTAATTCCAACACATCAAACATCCTTGATTTGCAGCTCATGAGCAATTCATAATTTTATCTCCAATGGCTATGCTCACAATTATATTCCATATAATTGAGCAAATCTAATTTTATTCCCAATATCCTATACACACAATTATATTCCATATAATTGTGACCTCATATTAATCCTCATTAAGCATTAACCTATTGATTTCTACACCACACCAACTCAAGCCATTCATTTCATACAAGTTCATACCAAAACACATGGGCCCAGATTTTATCTAATTTACACAACCGGGATACATTTTACTTGATCGAAACAACTTGATGGGCTGTCCCGGTAGCTGACGCCCCAAAACAGGGAATTAGTTGACTGCGAATCAACGTGGAATACAGTGGAGTCGGGTTACCAGCGCCACTTCAAAATCAGGCGAGTCTCCTTTGTACGGGGAGCTCTACCCAAATACATAACCTGCATAACCTGTCCCAAACAATCCAATATGTGCAATATATATCCCAACATGAGTAAAATTGCCTCTTGGGCTTATAAACCAATACTCATAAAATCAATTATCATAACTATTCTTCAATTATCTCCCAATAATTCAATAGTTGTCTTACTTTGTTTTATCTGAGCATATATTAAAATCCTGAATTCTAATAAATGTTATGTCAAAAAACATCAAACACAAATGAAACTCTTCAAAATCAACCTCAAAATGAAATTTGTCTCCTCGGCGCTCTGTTACTGAAAAATAAAGGGGGGATCCCACAGCGGGGTGAGCTAAAGCTCGATGGGAGAATCGCCTAAGTGGGCTACTCACCACCCCCAAGTGCGTGCAATGCTCCAAGTAAACACACACTCAAGTAAATACATGATCCTACTTGAATGTCTATGATCACCCCATGTCACGAGTCCTCAGGCTCACTCACGCCCATAAGCCGTATGAGAAAATAATCATTTCAAAACAAAACTTTTGTTCTTGAAAACATACTACCCTAAATATTCGATCAAAATGGGACTACCCTCCGAGGTGGAATTGGTTGGTGAGCTTTCGAAACAGTCATGAGTCCTCGTCGAGTGATCTGTTGGCCCATCTCTGACCGATTCTAGGAATATCATCCTTTGAAATTCGCTACCGCCAGCCATATCCGTTTTTATAAAGCCTTGTCATGCACTCACACCTAACTCTAGGTTACCCGGTGCATATGAAAATACATTATGCCATTTTCAAAATTATTTACACAATATGTCAATATCACATATTTTCAAATCAACTACAATTACGCATGTAATTGACACATCAATCATCACCCGATTTAGCTCACTTGACGAATCATAATCATCACCAACCTTCTTACAATTTAATTCTATATAATTGCGTCATTGTGTTAACACCTCCAAGCATTAACCTAATAATTCTTTGATCAACCAACTCTCCAATTAATTCCTACACCTTACCAAAGCCATTCCAATTCCTGCAGTTCAATGCCAAAACACATGGACCTTTATGGTCATTTCCTGGCTTGGAGTACATTTTAACAGTCCCAAGAAACAACGTGCGATTGCGGAGCAACCCATGTCTAATATCTCAGTTTCACTTTTTAGAACCGAATTTCTTACCCATTACCGGTCTCATAAACACCAAATCATAATTTATTGAATAAATTATCACAAAAAGACCCATAACAGTCCGTAACAGTGTCTAGATTGCCCCGTCGGCTCCCAAAAAATTCTGCCGCCCGATTTATGTTTTGGGCGATCAAGCGGCCCATTCCGGCCTTTATCATCTCAAGCATGCATTTTAATGCCCAAAATTCCACACAAACAGCCCACTTCAGTTTCTGGGCAGTACGACCAACCCAAAAATCTCGAAATTCCCCTGGTCGGTCCCAGTTTTGGGAGGCGATCAAAACGACCCCTCACGGCCTCAAACCAACGAAACATCGAAAAACCCTTAAAAATGGGAATAAAACGCAAGTAGGAAAATCCTACCTCTTGGAGTTGTCAAAACTGCCAAATTCCCGGGGTCCCACGCGTAGCACTCGTGAGCGTTTCCCCCTTCTTGCTCAGTCGGCCTTGTGGTCGGATCGCCCGGGATCTTAGAGAGAAGCACTCTCTCTCTCTAAAAAGCTCTCAAAAACCTAAGCTACTGCATCTCCAAAATGAGCTCTCCCACGTTTTGTCTTTGATTTAACAAAGGAGATGAAGCACTATTCTCTAATTTGGCATCTAGTCACTTAAAATCAATTTCTATAATACCCATTATGTCCCTCCTTTACCAGATTTGTTATTCGGCACTCCCTCGGCCGTCCATTTTCATCATTTATCTACTCATACCACTTATGGTACATGAGTACATGTTATATGTGCCTTTCGTCGCATCAAAAAATGATTCTGGCTTTTGAAAATGCGATGCCTCGAAAAAGCGTGCCATTTCCGTGTCTCGGCAAATTGCGAAATTTTTTACGTGCTAACTAGATTTCGAGGCGATGCCATGATGCAATCGATTTCGTCATCAGGGTCTAGAGAATTAATTACGGACTTTTAACCGTAATTAAAATTTTATAATCAAAATTACGATTTTGCCCTTATTCCAGAAATTGGAATTTCTCGGGTCTTACACCACGGGCAGCCCACATGTCCAACCTCGGTTTCACCTTTTGGAACCGAATTTCTTACCCATTTCCTATCTTATAAACACCAAAGCATAATTATTCCAACTGCTTATTGACAGTTTTTGGAGGTATACGGACGACCAAAGCCTCAAAATTCTACAATTTCCGTCCACATGTTTTAAGACTGATCAGCGGCCCCATTCCCAGCCTTTATCATACAATTACATGATTTAAGTAAAAATTCTGGAATTTAAAGACCCAAACGACCCCTAATTTTACGTGAGTCACGGCCCTGAGAAAATCCCAAAGAAAATTCCAACAATTACGGTCCCACATGTTTTGGGATGATCGTAACCCCTCGGCCTCAAACTAACCGAAACATCGAAAAACCCTTAAAAATGGGAATAAAACGCAAGTAGGGAGAAAATCCTACCTCTTTGAGTTGTCAAAAACTCGCAAACCCGGGGTCCACGCGTAGCCTGCTCCGCGTAGAACGTTTTCCCTTCCTGCTCCGTCGAAATCCAACGGTCCGATCGCGTGTATTTCTAGAGAGAAGTCAGAGACTCTCTCTCTAGAATCACCATTTTTGGTCTCCTCCACGCCTACTGCATCTCCCCCAAATGACCCCCACATTTTTGCCTTTGTTTAAGTGGAGAAGATGATGTCTTCTTCTCAAAATTACAAGTTCGTCCCTCATTTAATCCAATTAATTCCCTTCTTTTACCAGATTTGATATTCGGCACTACCTCGGCCGTCCATTTTCATCATTTCTCTACTCATACCACTTATGGCACATGAGTACATGCTATGTGTGCCTTTCGTCGCATCGAAAATCGATTTACGGCACCAGAAATGCGATGCCTCGAAAAACGTGCCGACTCCGACTGTCTCAGCAAATTGCGAAATTTTACGTGCTAACTAGATTTTGCGAGACGATTCCAACGGTGAAATCCGTTTCGTCATCCGAGATCTAGAGAATTAATTATGGATTTTTAACCGTAATTAAAATTTTGTAATCAAAATTACGATTTTGCCCTTATTCCAGAAATTGGAATTTCTCGGGTCTTACAAGAACTGCGCATGTAGGAGCTGAAATTTGATGCAGGCAAGGCACACAAATCATGGCTGATACAAGAATACAATTACGGTTAATAAGTAATTAATTCCACTGGTGCCGGATGGCAACGGATTGCTGCCGGACCAGGTCGTCTCGCCCGAATCTGCTGAAGCATGTAAAATTTCGCCGGTTCTTGAGGCAGGCGAGCGCCGTTTTCGAAGATGCATCGTTCGGGTCTTGGCTCAAATCGATTTTCCTGCGACTTTGCATTACAAATAACATGTATCATGTGTACCATGAGTGGTATGTTCAGAAAATGATGAAAATGGATGGCAGACTCAGTGCCGGAATATCAAGCGGAGAAGAAGAAGTGTGTTTAATTAGATTAAATGATAATAAAGCAAAGTGGGAGCAGATCTTCTTCTCCAAATATTAAAGTGAGCAAAAACGGGCAGAGCGGGGAAGCAGCGTAGAAGGAAGCGATTGAGAGAGAATTTAGAGAGAGAGTACTTCTCTCTCTAGAAATGCAGCGCGATCCGACCGTCGAGGCGGTCTTCGGGGCAGAAGGAGAAATGTTCTGCAGCGGGACAGAAGCTGCGCGCGTGGACCTCCGGGTGGTGGTTCTTGAGCTCTCGAGGTAGGATTTCCTCCCTACTGGGACACCCCATTCCCGGCCTATGTTGACCAATGTTTGAAGTCGATTAAGGGCCATTAGGGGCCGTTGGATCGGTCCCAAAACATGGGACCGAATTAATACAAATTTTTTAAACCAAATGGGCGTGTAAATTGCTCCACGCAGTATAATAGGTATGAAGATGGGGTTTGGTGGTGTGAATCATGTATTGGTTGGTTTTGAGGCCGGTATTGGCCGTGAAATGCGGGTTCAAAATATGAACCTAGGATTAATTGAGTGTCGGGAACAGTAAACCCTAGGGTTTTACTGTTCCTAGGAATAGTAATCAAAAATGTATTTTTGGGAAAATCTGTGTTTGGTTAAGTAATTCGGATCGAATTGCTTATGTTTGAACATTAGCCCAAGTGAGCTAATTTTGGTGTTTGAAATGATAAATTACATAACATGTTTGTGTGATTTAATTTTTAATGTGAATATATTTGTGTTATATATTTGCATGTGATTAGACTATGTTGGAATTCGCATACATGCATTCCATATGCTCTGGATCACCCTAGGATTATAGGAGTGAGTGCATGAGATGAGTATAGAGGAAAATGGTTCGGAGGGTAGTCTAAAATATAAATTATCGGAGGGTAGTCCACAAACTTAAAATATCAATCGTCGGAGCGGCCCAATTGATATTCATCGGAGGGTAGTCCACAAACTTAAAATATCGATCGTCGGACGGCCCAATTGATATTCATCGGATAGTCACAAACAATTTATATCAATCGTCGGGCGGCCCAATTGATATATATACATCGGAGGTTGTCCACTAATTAAAATATTAATTCTCATACAAGGCTTAGGCGAGTGTAGGAAAATTCGGTAAGGACTTCGGGATCTGAGTTGGTCATGTAGACATTGAGTAGGATCATGCATTTGCTTGAATGTGTGTTTACTTTGGAACATTGCGCTGCACTTAGATGGTGAGTAGCCCACTTAGGGAAAATCTCCTACTGAGCTTTAGCTCACCCCGTCGTGGGATCCCCCTTTATTTTACAGGTACAAGGAGCGTGCGAGAGGACGGCTCGTCCTAGAGATTTATCGTGAGAAAGTCGGGATGTGGCTTTGGTGGTTGTACATGTATTAGAACCCTTTTCGTTTAATATATGTATTGTTTAAGAGTAAAAAATATTAACTCTTGCTTAACTATTGGGTATATAGTTGGTTTCATAGTTGGCATGTACATTAGTCTTGTTTGTGGGCCCCAGTAGTGGTATTGGATATATATTGTATATATTGGACTGTTTGGGACAGGTATATGCAGGTACTGTATTTGGGTAGAGCTCCCAGTACAAAGGAGACTCTGCCCGATTTTCTAAAGTGGTGTCGGTTAACCCGACATCCACTTGTATTCCGCGGGTTGACGGGTAGTCAACGGACCCCCGGGTTTTGGGGCGTCGCGGCAGTATCGGAGCTTGTTATCTGAATGCCTAGGGCTCGGGTTGGGTATCCACATCGCACAAGGTGGTATGGTGTGAGTATAGGTTTATGGGAACTTTGTGGATAGAAAAAAATTGGGCTTAGGCCATGGTTGAGGGAAGAGCATCACCACTAGGTGTGGTTTGATGTTGATTAGGTATGGGATTGCACAGAAAATCACGGGACAAAACTAGGACACTACGTGCACGTGTGTTGAGGTGTTTTGTGTGATTGATGAATTGTTGTGTGAATGTTTGATAAATGGTATGTATACCATGTTATGTGTTTGGTTGTGTGCTTGGTGATTAGCACATAGATGAGTTAAAATATCTTAGAAAAATATTTAGATTATGCATGTACAAAACTAGAATAAGAGAATAAATGAAAGTAAATTGAAAGAATTTATTTGGTTTAGAGTGAAAAAAAAAATTTTAATTTTTAAGGTTTCTTGTGTAAACTGAGAGAAAATTAAATTAAATAAATTTTCAAAATTTATTTGGGATGTTGAAAGTGAGAAGAAATTTTAAAGCAAAGAAAATAAATTTTTTTCAAATTTATTTGGTTATATGGAGGAAAATAATTTTCTAAGATTTTACAAGTGGTAAAATTGAAGAAAATGGAAAGAAAAATAAATTTTTATAAATTTATTTGAGTGGAAAATTTTCGATGAAAAATGGAAAGGAAAATAAATTTTATAAATTTATTTGGTTATGAAGTGAAAATAATTTTCTAAGGTTTTATGGTATAAAATTTAAGAAAAGGGTTAAATAAATTTTTATAAATTTATTTGAGTATTAAAGAGTATGGAAAAAAAATGATTTTAGTGATTTTTAGTGATTTTTCCAATTGCTGGAAATAAATGAAAAAAAAAATTATTTATAATGAAAAACGAATTTTTTGGTGCAGAAATTTTGAAGAGACTCTTGCACTTGATTTGTATTGTGAGAGAGAAAGAAAAAAAAAATATTATATTGCAAGAATTTAATTGTATTGCAACATGGGCAGTGGGTTGCTGGGAAAGTGTATTGCAATACACTATGTTGTGTTGCAGGCTGGTGGAGTTGGCTGAGAGACAAAGCGCCTCCTGTCTGATTCAGTGTGGTTGGGAGGCTGGGGAGAAGCGTATTCGCAATACAAAAAAAAAAAAAATTGTATTCACGACAGGGCTGAGCAGCGGGCTGGGCCGGAGGCGTCTTGCCAGTGTGGGCGCCTTGGCCCGCGCGTCTTTGGGCGCGGGGAGCAGCGTGGGCGCGCGGTCGCGGCCCAGGAAGCGGCACGCGGCTGGCGCGGCCCCAGGCGCGCGTGGACGGGCGCGCGGGGCTCATGGCGCCTTGGCGGGCCGCAGCCGAGAGGCGCCGCGGGGGGCGCATGCGGGGTGCACGTGAGCTGCAGCCTTGTGTAGTCTTGTAGCGGCTTTGGCGTGGCTGGCGGCAGGCACGCAACCCCCAGAGCGCAGAAATTTGCCGGGGCTGTGCCTCGGTGCACTCGACTTGATCCTAAGCTGGGTTCTTCGACTAAATTATTTTTCTGAGTCGATAAATGGTCTTGTTCATTGTAAAATAAAATTTTTAAAAAGTAATAATAATAATATAATATTTATTAACTTGAAATAAAATCAAATAAAAATCAAATAAAATCAAATGAATTTTAAAATTTTAAAAAAATAAAATTGCACAAAAATAAAAATTTTGAAAATAAAATTTTGTTGAAAACAATATTTTAAACGCGAAATTGATTGCGTATACCCTGAGTATGTATGATTAGTGTCTCGGGGCTGTGGTTATGCCTTAGAGATACTGTATTGGATTTAACTACCATTTGAAATGGTGATTCTCGCAGTAGTTGCGTACAAAATTATATGCATGGTGTAATGCGTATAGGAAAAGGGTGAATGCTAAGGTTAGGGATTAGAGCCTTAAGGGATTTGGAGTCTTGAAATGAACAAGAAATCTTAGAATTTTATCGAAATAAATGAATTAGTGGTTAGATTTAGCGCCATAGGAAATGAGCAGGTCAATTCATGGTTGTCAAATCTATTAATGTCGGCATACGCATTACTAGTTGAATTTGAAATGGAAGCTAAATGACTCTTGTTGCCATGTTAATTGTGTAATCAGCTAGTAGAGGGCGAGGGCGTAGAAGGGCGTCCGCGAGAACGCTGATCGACACCGGCAATTGACCGGCTGCCGACGCAATCGGCCGGGCCTTTGTAGAGGCCGTAGGTGTTCTGGCCCGGCTGTTGCTCGCTGCAAGCTAGCATAAGCCGGGTAGTCGGGGAGATCCTAGTAACCCAGGAGGTTTAGGGCGTGTCGTCACCACGGCATCTGAGGGGAAAAAGTCCAGATGGTGGTAGGCCAATTTGGTTCATCACGAAACGAGAAGGTGTTAGAGGTTATGGAGACTACCTCTGACACGACCAGGATTAGACTAGCAACGTTCTAGCTAGAGAATGAGGCCCAAATATGGTGGAAATGGGAAAGGACCTCTAGAGACCTTAGAGGAGCCGTTGTACGTGAGTTCTTCCCTAGGGATTAGGGCGAAAATAGGTACGATATGTCGAGGTTGCGAGTTGGAGATCTCAGGGACTCTACTCACAATGGACCTGAGGATTATGGACATCATCGAGTTCGAGGTCATCCACGAGGATGGTTGGGCGATAACCACGGAAATTAGATTATCGATTGTGAGCGTAGGAGGATTATCGTTTACACGCAGGACGGTACTCCTATGGTATTTCAGGGGGGACAAGCATGACATTTTCCCCGGGGGCGATTATGTGAGTCCAGTCGGGGACGGTTGGCGGGTTGGCTAAGCGAGCCTTACAGAGGACGGAGAGACCAAGCGTAGATCTACCTCAGTGGTTTGCGAGTGCAACGAATGTTTTCCCGGATGAGCTACGGACCACCTCCCATAGGGATGTAGACTTAGGTATTAGGTTACACCACGGTATTTCACCCATCTCTATGACTCCGCATAGGATGGCAGAGTTTAGTTACGGGAACTCGAGTCGACTACGGGGCTATTGGACAAGGGGTTTATTAGACCGAGCACTTCACCATGGGGCGCTTCGGTTCTAGTTGCGAAGAAGAAGGGCAAGACCCTTCGACTGTGCATTGACTACATGCAGTTGAACAGGGTTATGATCAAGAATCGGTACCCATTACCGAGGATCGATGATTGGTTTGATCAGTTGAGGAGGCAGGTCTACTCCCAAGATAGACGCCGCCTTTGGTTACCATCGGCTGAGGTTAGAGAGCAGAGATATCCCTAAGGCAGCGTTAGGGCCCGCGTTATGGGCACTCTGAATTTGCAGTTGCCCTTCGGATTGTGAATGCGCGTGACATTCATGGATCTCATGCATGCATTCAACGCCCTATTTAGATCAGTTTAGCCGTAGTCTTAGTGGATGACATTTTGATCTACTCCCGATCAGTGGGAGCATGAGTATCTTGAGTTGTTTCTGAATTTGTTAGAGACCATCAGCTGTACGCTAAGTTCGGTAAGTGCGAGTTTTGGCTTGCGGGGTGAGAGTTGAGACATGTGGTGTCGACATCGGGAGTGTCGGTCGACTAGAAAGGTTGAGGCAGTGATGCGTTGGAAGAGACCGAATGTCAATCTTCGAGATACGTAGTTTTCTTGGGATTGGCTGGGTATTACGAGAGACACGAGAATGGGCAGAAGTTGTCCATTCGGGACAGGATCATAGGATTTCACCTACGGGACATGGACTCCATGGTTGGGACGGCCCTGACCATAGAGAGAGAAATCGAGGATATTTGGAACACTCGGGATACGGGTGTTGGTAGCAAGAGGGAGGATCAACTTTCTTCCAATCCGAGAAAGAAGCAGAAGACTTCTGTTTCACAAGAATATCCAGGACAGGGCCGAGGTCATCAGGACCAAGGCCAAGATTATGGGACGATTGGTCGGGCAGGCGGATGATGTGTTATTTGTCGGCGGCACGGACACTTTCGGCGGATTGTCCGGCGAGGAATCGAGACTATGGGACACTTAGATCCCAATCGCTCCAGTGAGGCAGTGAGGGTTCCGATCGAGGATGGGCGAGATGTGGTATGCTACCATTGCCGGCTCTCGAGACATATGAGAGGATTGCCCCGAGACGGGGGGATCCGATGTTTGGGATTGGTGCGATCCCGTCGGTGTGGGACGGGGCGGCTCTGATTTGTTTCTCCATACCCTAGTATGGGCAGTGTGGATCGAAGTCGAGGGACCGGTCGAGTTGTGCATCAGGCGTGGTGGACCTTGGGTGTGGAGCCTGTTGGTTCTTTGATTGTCGGGCTTGACATGGATAAGTTGACAACCATCGGGTTGTCGATGAGTGAAACCTAAGTGGTTATTAAGTACTCGACACGGCATTAGATTTGGGCTTAGGGTTAAGGCCTTTAAGAGAAGCCAAGTATAGATGTTCTTCCCTAGGGTGTAAGGGTGAGGATTGACTGATAGGGTGGGATTATGATGAGATCTCCAAGATTCTGCTCATGGTGGAGCAAGGATTGGTGAGTATGACATTATTACATTATGTGCACGTGGCATCGCGTCGAGTATGGTGTGGGTGCACGGTACATGGTCATTCACCACTCTTGGTGAGTGTGGGTTGAGTTTGTCTTTAGGACTACGTCCCATGAAGACTCATGGTTGAATCAGGAAATGTAAGAGGCTCGAAGTGTAAGCCGAAGAGTTGTGTTGCTCGAGATGAAAACACACGGACAAGGTTATCACGCAGACTTAGAGTTGAGTGATAGGAGTCGGGGGTGATGTAACGCCCCAAAAATCCCCTGGAATTTTTATAATAAAATTTATTATATGATACAGGTATAGTGGGGCCAACTTGGGTATTTTTTGGGAATTGTTAGATGAATATTGATTCAATGATTATTGAATCCAGAAATAAACTCAAGTGAAAAAAAAGAGAAAATATGGAAATTGTAAAATGGGGACCTAAGGGTCAATTGTAAATAAGTTTATATGTCTAAGTGAAAATAGGAGACTTAAATGAGGAATAATAAGAAATGGAGGGACCTAAGTATAAAAGAAATAAAGAAAAAAGAAGAAAAATCAAGGAAGGGCGTGTGGCATGTAGGAAAGTGAGAGGAAGTTCCTCCTTTTTAAGTACGATTAAGAGTGATCCATAAGAAAAGAAAAACAGAGAAAAGGGAGAGTTAGAGAGAGGCTCCATCTTCTCTCTAGATTTTCAAACAATCCAGGACACTATAGGTCTATAGTGAAGCACGAGAGGAAGTCACTTCCTAGTATTGGCTGAGAGAGGCTATAGTAGAGCGGAGCAGGACTTTGACAAACTCCATGAGGTAGGTCTTCTCCTACTTAGTGCGTCTTCTACCTAAGGGTTGTTGGGTGGTCATCGGCCTTAGGGAATGTTTGGATTGCATTTTAAACCATGGGAAGGCATACATTGTGGTGGTCTTGTGACTATTGAACCTTAAGAGTGATTTTTGGAGTGCAAGTGAAGGGAAATTGGTAGTGCGATCCTTCTAATGAAATTAGCCACATCAATTAGCTTGATGTTAGGCTTTTGAAATTCTCTGTTGGACCTCTGTAGACTAAGTTATAGTCCTTTTAATGAGGTTAGCCCATCTAAAATCTGGTCGGGTCGATTAACGGTCGGTCGACTAGCCGGACCTTAGAACGGGTTTGGGTCGAAAATAAAGAAAATTTGGCAGTAAAGTCCTTCTGTGAAATTGTATACATCAATGAACTTGATGTTAGGCTTTTGAATTTCTCAAGTGGGACTCCTGTAGACCAAGTTATGTCTTTTTCTTTTCGAAACGATCAAATGGATGAGTGGTCATCGGCTTGATGGTCGTCAAACCGAGGTCGTCGGGTCTTGTAGGGGTCGTAGGATCTGTGGGGTCGTTAGGTCTGAAGAGCTCGGCTCGTCGGGTTGACTACGCATGACCTCCACCCGGAGGTCATATCTCCTTCGTTTGAACTCGATTTGGGTGTTCTTGGACTCTATGGAAAGCGCGGTTAAGAATACATTGATATCTGCCTGAGAGGATGTTAGATGTCAGACCGAGGTGTTTGAATGGGCTCGTCACTTCAGTGCAGCTCGTCAGTTCAGGTCAGCTCGTCAAAGTTGACAACGCATGACCTCCAACTTCGGAAGGTCATATCTCCTTCGTTTGAACTCCGATTTGGGTGTTCCTTGGACTCTATGGAAGCCATTGAGTCAAGAATACATTAATATGACTGAGGGGATGAAGACTTTTAACCGAGGTGATAGATCGAACTAGTCCAGGTCAGGTCAGCTCGTCAGTTCAGGATTTGACTGTGTATGACCTCCAACTTCGGAAGGTCATAACTCCTTCGTCCGAACTCTGATTCGGGTGATATTTGACTATATGGAAAGCCCATTGAGTCAGAATCCATCTATATAGCTTGTTTTTTAAATTGGAACTCATACTAACCTCCGAAAATCAATCTAACCAAAACTACTAGTAGCATGAATAATATTATTCTTTAATGGTTTGGAATAGGGACTAAACGAGGAGGAAGAAATAGCGTGATTGAGATTCAAGTTGGGAGATCAAAGTGCAAAGATTTTTTGGGTTTGTTCTTCTAAATCTATTCATTTCAAGTTTGGAAATGTTTGTTCCTACCAACTCCTAATCCTCGTTTCAAGATTTTGCATGTTTGTTCTAAAATCATATTGAAGTGATTTAATTTATTTGAGAAAAGTGATTGTGAAATGTTTGCATATAAAAATTTCATGATTATTGAAAATAATCTGTTTATACAAGCGTACATATTGTACTATATTTTGCTATAAAGTTTAGGCATCCCTTAATAGAATGTTAACCGTTTATTTAGTAAGGATAGATTGGTATACCAATAGGGTCAAATAAGCGATCTGCGAACTATTGATGTGTCACTCCGATGCAGCCTAGCGGGGACCGTATCGGTAGTGTTCACTATTTGATTGTTTATAACCAGTCGTGACCAGTGACACCGTCTTGTGTTATAAAACCATGTGATCTGCGGCTGCGGCCAGTAAGGACCGTGCGTGACTACGATATCACGTATGTCGAAGACATAGGTTAAATTCGTTAGGGCGCCAACTGGATTGATTGGCATAACTGATTGGATTGGCATAACTGAATTGATTGGCATGGCCAGTTGGATTAGCATAAATGGGTGATTTTGCGGAATTGAATTGAATGTCTGTGAATTGAATTTGTGAGCATATTTGAATTGATTTGAGATTGAAATATTGATTATGAAAATGTATTTATGGGATGATGATGAACTATAATTTATTGTATATATATAACAAAGTATATGTATTGTATTTATATTGATCATCCAAATGATTGAAAGTTCGAATTATTAAATTGCATGAATTGATTTAAAATTTGGGCGAGAATGGATTTGTATCGAACCACTAAGCATGAAAATGCTTAGCGTATTGTTTTACCAATGCGCGGTCTTAAGTGATAGATAGTGATCGATAGCGGACAAGATCGAGGAGGCGTCAAGTCATAAAGAAAGAAATCTCGGGTATGCTCGAACATGTGCACTCATTTCATGTGTTCTTTTGATATGGATATTTGTATAAACAATTTGAATCACCCCGAACATCTATTTTAGTAAATCATTTTTGAAAAGGCTTGAATGCCTTCATTGTAAATGTATTTTGGTAAAGTTAAATGTATTTTGTTAAATGTTTATGGAGAAGCACTTGATTTTTAATCGCTTCCGCAAAGATATGATTTTGAGTGATTGAGTGATTTTAGTGGCATCCCGGACTCGATTCGGATCCGCCCAAACGGGTCGGGTCGGGTAAGGGGTCCCACATATTAATTGGTATCAGAGCCTAGGTTTAGGCGGTTCTACAAAATGATTTTGAAATTGTTTGTAAATGATTTTGAAATTGTGTTTAACATGCATTTCATTTGCATATAAAGGATGACATATTTCCGGACGCGGATCTTCTTTGGTTTTAATAGGATAAGAATGGACGGTTCGGCTTCCCTTAAGTCGAGGATGACCCGGGGGACTCGCCCCGAGACAGGTCTTGCTAGTGTGGAAGGAGGCCCGAGCATCCATGCCACGATGAATGAACCGGAACAAGGTGGCGGGGCACTATGGATATCCTCCGGTAGCTGGATTAGGGCATTGCAAAATGAGACAGCAGTGGTGCTTGACGTCGACCATTGAGAGAATGGCAAAGTCTGGAAGCCATTAGATTTTATGGGAAAGAAAGAGGATGAGCCTTCTATGGCAGAAAATTGGCTCGAAAGCGAGCGAATGCTTGTGCAAATGCATTGCCTGTGAAGAGAAGTTGGAATGTGCGACCTCATTACTACAGGATGAGGCTTATCAGTGGTGGGTTTCTCGTGACGGGACCGCACCATCGAGGGAGATTACATGGGGAGTTCTTCTTGGATGAGTTCAAGAAGCACTATGTCAGGTCGCATTTATCCCAGAACAACATGAGGCGGGAGTTTCATAATGCGAGCAAGGCAGATAGGTGTGGCCAGAATATCAAGAGAATTCACACGGTTGAGCAAGTATGCTCAGGGTACTTGTGAGTGAGGAAAGAAATGTGTCGTAGGTTTGAAGGCGGCTTTAATGACTATATTCGAGCTCATGTCTGACATTTTCCATGGGGATTTCTAAAAGAGTATGACATGTGCATTGAATGTGGAAAGAGTAAAGAAAGAGGAAAAAGAGAGAAAGGATAAAAGACAGGGAAAGAAAAATCCAAGTCAGTCCGGTTCGCAACAACAACAAAGGAAGAAATTCAGGGGACCACAGGGTTCCAGTCAGCCTATAGCTCAGGCTACCGGTAGGAATACTACTCTACCGGCACCGTCAGTTGCGAGTGCACCAGGAGGTGCTTCTAGAGGACAGACTGCTCCTCATTGCTCCCATTGTGGGAGAAATCATAAAGGAGAATGTTGGAGACTACAGTGCTTGTTTGATTTGCGGATCAGAGCATAGAAGCGAGAGATTCCCAGAGCTCGTTCGTGACAGCACCTCAGGCCCAGGAATTACGGCTTTAGTGGTTCGGAAAGGCAACAAGAGTGTTGCATCTAGGAGTGTTAGGACAAGGGACACGGACCTTGGAGTAGGCAAAGTGGTCGTGCTCCGGCTAGAGCATATGCAATGAAAGCGATGGAAGATACGAGAAGCTCGGTCTGTGATAGTTGGTAATTTCCAAATCTTTGATACTCACGATTACATGCATTGATTGACCACAGGTCAACCCACTCATATATTTGTGCGACATACCTAGTGTAAGAAAAATTTCTTAGAAGTGGGCAAGAGTATGACATCTTGGTGACTAACCCGCTCGGGCATAGTGTTATTGTGAATGAGAGTGTATAGAATTGCGTCGAATACGAGTATGAGTTTTCTGAGGATTTGATCGAATTATCCTTTAGGAGTTTGATGTGATTTTGGGGATGAGTTGGTTGTCAGGCGCAAGTGATAGTGGATTGTAGAATGAAAAGAGTGACCTTGAGAACACCGAATGAGGATGAAGTAACTTTCATCGGCGAGAGGTCAAGCCACCTCTCTAATGTGATATCCGCGACCCTTTGCTAGAAAAATGGTCACGAAAAGGATGTAAGCCTAGTAGCTTGTGATTGTCTGATAAAGGCAAGGCCTAGCATATCAGATATCCTACTTTGTTGGTAGACTTTAGGACGTGTTTCTGAGTTGCTAGGATTGCACTCCACGGGAGGAGATTAAGGTTGCTATCGACGTTGTCTGGTGCCACACCAGCATCCTTGCCGTGCCGAATGGCTCCGATTGGAGTTAAAGAATTGAAGCGATTGCAAGAATTGCTAGAAAAAGCGGTTTATTCGACCAAATTGTATCACCGTGGGAGCTCCCGTGCTTTTGTTAAAAGAAAGATGGTACACTTCGGCTATGTATTGATTACAGATAATTGAACAAGTTAACGGTAAAGAATAAGTATCGGGTGCAGGAATAGAGATGATTTGTTTTGACCAATTAAAGATGCAGTATCTTTTCAAAGAGATTGACCTTGCGTCGGAAGAATTTCATCGATTGAGAATTAAAGATAGCCGTGTGCATAAGGCGGCGTTTAGAACCGCGATATGGACATTATGAGTTCCTTGTAATGCCGTTTAGTTGACAAATGCTCGGTAGCTTTCGCTGGACCCTAATGAATCGTGTTTTTTCAGGCCGTATGTGGATCGGAGTTTGTCGTAGTGTTCATAGGCGACATTCTTGTGTATTCAAAAAGATCCGCGAAAGTCATGACACACCTTAGAGTAGTGTTAGAGCTTTTTTGAAAAGAGCATATGTATGCAAGCGAGCAAGTGTGAGTTTTGGAAGAATGAAGTGTCCTTTAGGGCATATAGTATCGAAAGAAGGAATCAGGAGTAGATCCAAGAAAATAGAAATTGGTTGTTGAATGGAGCCACCTAGAAATGTTACGAAGTCTTTGTAGTTTCCTGGGATAGCAGGATACTCTGAAGATTCGTTAAGGGGTTTTCTATGACTGCAGCCCTGATAATGAGATTGCTCCAGAAAAATGTAAAGTATGAATGGAGTGAAAAATGTCAAAGAAGTTTTGATAAGTTGAAAGCATTCTTAACCGAGGCTCGGTTCTTACTCAGCCGACCTGCGGTAGAGAATATGTGATCTTTAGTGATGCGTCACTAAATAGACTTGGATGTGTCCTAATGCAAGAGGGTAAAGTGGTAGCCTACGGCCCAGGAATGGGTTGAAACCGCATGAAAGAACACCGCATGATTTTGGAATTAGCCGCAGTGTATTTGCGCTAAAAATTTGGAGACTTTATTTGTATGGAGAGAAGTGTTTCATCTACACTGATCATAAAAGTCTTAAGTATTTGCCCTCACAGTGAGAACTTAACTTGAGATAACGGAGATGGATGGAACTGATAAAAGATTATGATTGCGTGATTGATTATCACTCAGGAAAGGCCAATGTAGTGGCCAACGCTTTGAGTAGAAGTCATCTCACGAGCGGCCGAGCGTTGAATGCCCATTTGTCATTACATGGCGATGGTGTTACTGTAGTGGCGAGTTAATAGCGGGGCCGAGTTTGTAGAATCTAGTGCTGAGGCCTGAAAGAAAGATGAAAAATTGTTGCCATAATAAATCGGTGGAAATGGTAAAAGCGAGTTCCACGGTGAAGCGAAGATGGAGTTTGTATTATAAAGATCGGGTTTGTGTACCCGATTGTAATGATTTGAGGAAATCCATACTAGAAGAGGCGCAGTGGATCTTTTGCTATCCCATCCATTTAGCACAAAGATGTCGAGATTTAAAAATGTCATTACGGTGGTCGGGATGAAAGAGATGTGTCGAATATGTAACCAAGTGTTTGGTGTGTCAAAGTAAGGCGAGCATCAAGTTTCCTTCGGGATTATTGCGACCTATTAGAGATAACGAATTGGAAATGGGGCCAGAATCACCATGGATTTTGTGGTTGGGTTACCATTGTGAGGGAGAAGACATATTTCGGTTTGTGTCATAGTAGACCGGTGACCAAGTCGGCTCACTTCTTACGGTGAGAGCAGGACTATTCACTTGACAAGCTACGCGGTACAGTATATCAAGGAAATAGTTCGGTTACATGGGGATTCTTATATCCATTATTTCAGACCAGGAATCCCAGAGTTTACTTGAATTTGGGAAAATTGCAGAGGCCTTGGGCCTGTATTGAATTCGATCTGTTCCACCTAAGCGGATGGGCAATACGAGAGTGATCGGATCTGGAAGATATGTTAAGGAGTTGTGTGATCGACCTTGAGGGGTAGTTAGGATCAACACATTGCTTTAGTTGAATTTGGTAATGCAAACAACAGGTTTCCAATCAAGTATTGGAATGGCGCCTTATGAGGCTTATATGGGAGAAAACAGAACACCATTGTGTTGGACGGAATTGAGTGAAAAAGTGGTAGCTGACTTGATACAGAGGCGAAGAAAAGTAGAAATGATTAGAGAGAGATTGAAGGTGGCCTTGATAGACGGAAATCATATCTCAGGCCTTGAAGAAAGATATTCGATATGAGATCGAAACGAAAAGGTGTTTTTTGAAAGTATCGCCTTGGAAGGAAGGTGATGAGATTTGGGAGGAAGGGCAAGTTGAGCCACTGGGTTTATTATTTCATGAGTGATTGAAAGTGGGACCGGTGGCATCTGGATTAGCATTACCTCCGGACTTGGAAAAGATCCATGATGTGTTTCACGTGTCCATGCTACGGAGGTATCGATCGGACCCATCACATGTAGTCTCTTCGGAGACAATTGGTGAGGCGGTTGGCGTATGAAGAAGGACCGGTAAAGATTTTGGCTCGTGAAGTGAAGGAATTACGGAATAAGAAGATTGGATTGGTGAGTGTTGTGGAGAAACCATGGGGCGGAAGAAGCCACTTGGGAAAGTGAGAGCGATGCGGCGGCGGTATCCTTATGGCTTGTTTTGACTAAAATTGTTCGGAGACGAAATTTTATTAAGCGGGAGAGAGTTGTAGCGCCCAAAATCCTGGAATTTTATAATAAAATTTATTATATATTAAGGTATAATTGGGCTAACTTGGGTAATTTTGGGAGGTATTAGATGAATATTGATTCAATGATTATTGAATCAGAAATAAACTAGTGAAAAAAGAAAATATGGAAATTGTAAAATGGGGACTGAGGTCAATTGTAAATAAGTTTATATGTCTAAGTGAAAATAGGAGACTTAAATGAGGAATAATAGAGAAATGGAGGGACCTAAATATAAAAAGAAATAAAGAAAAAAAGAAGAAAAAAATCAAGGAAAGGGCATGTGGCATGTAGGAAAGTGAGAGGAAGTTTCACCATTTTTAAAAATGCGATTAAGTGATCCATAAGAAAAGAAAACGGAGAAAAGGGAGGGAGTTAGAGAGAGCTCCATCTTCTCTCTAGATTTTCCGACAATCGGACTATAGGTCTCGGCGGCGAAACCCCGCGAAGGAAGTCCTTCCTAGTGGCCAGAGCTACAAGTAGAGAGGCCGGAGCAGGGAACTTTGACAAACTCCATGGTAGGTCTTCCTCTACTTGGTTGTCTTCTACCCTAAGGATTGTTGGGTGGTCATCTGGCCTTAGGGGAATGTTTGGTTGCATTTTAATCCATGGGAAGCTGCCACATTGTGGTAGTGCGCAGCTAGCCGAACCTTAGAGCTGATTTTTGGGTACAAAGTGAAGGGAAATTGGTAGTGCGTCCTTCTAGTAAATTGTAGCCACATCAATTAGCTTGATGTTAGGCTTTTGAAATTCTCGATTTAGACCTTTGTAGACTAAGTTATAGTCCTTTTAATGAGGTCAGCCAATAAATCTGGTCAGGTCAGTTCACGCGGTCGGGTCAACTAGCGGACCTTAGAGCGGGTTTTTGGGTCGAAAATAAGAGAATTTGGCAGTAAGTCATACGTGAAATTGGCCACATCCCAATGAACTTGATGTTGGAAACTTTCAGTTTCTCAATTCAGTCCACAATAGACCAAGTTATGGTCTTTTCTTCCGGAAACAGTCAAATGGATGAGTGGTAGGTCAAGCAGTGGTCGTCAAGCCAGGGGTCGTCGAGGGTCACTTGTAGGGTCGTCAGTCTGTAGAGGTCGTTAGTGCAGAAGAGCTCGGCTCGTCGAGGTTGACTACGCATGACCTCCAACTCTGGAAGGTCATATCTCCTTCGTTTGAACTCCGATTTGAGTGTTCTTAGACTCTATGGAAGCCCTGGAGTTAGGAAAATGCATTGATATGCCTGAGGAGGGATGTTAGATGTCGAACCAAGGTGTTTTGAATAGGCTCGTCACTTCAGTGCAGCTCGTCGGTCAAGAATAGCTCGTCAAAGTTGACTACGCGTGACCTCCAACCGGAAGGTCATATCTCCTTCGTTTGAACTCGATTTGGGTGTTCTTGGACTCTATAGAAGTTACATTGGAGTCAGAATGCAGTAATATGACTGAGGAGGATAGGAAGACTTTTAACCGAGGTGATAGATCGAACTAGTCAGGTCAGTCAGCTCGTCAGTTCAAGTTGGTATGTATGACCTCAACTTCGGAAGGTCATAACTCCTTAAATCCGAACTACGATTCGGGTGATCTTTGACTATATGGAAAGCCCATGAGTCAAGAATCCATCTATATATAGCTTAATTAAATTGGAACTCCTTACTAACCTCCGAAAATCAATCTAACCAAAACTACTGAATACGCATGAATAGTATTATTCTTTAATGGTTTTGGAATAGGGGTGACGAGGAGGAAAAATAGCTAATGATTGAGATTCCAAAGTTGGAATCAAAGTGCAAAGATTTTTGGGTTTGTTCTTCTAAATTCTATTCTCATTTCAAGTTTGAAATGTTTGTTCTACCAACTCCTAATCCTCGTTTCAAGATTTTGCATGTTTGTTCTAAAATCATATTGAAGTGATTTAATTTATTTGAGAAAAGTGATTGTGAAATGTTTGCATATAAAAATTTCATGATTATTGAAAATAAACTGTTTATACAAGCGTACATATTGTACTATATTTTGTTATAAGGATTTGGGCATACTTAATAGAATGTTGTAGATTTATTTCGCGTAAGGATAGATTGGTATACCAATAGGGTCAAATAGCAGTACTGCGAACTATTGATGTGTCACTCCGATCTGCAGGCTAGCGGGGACCGTATCGGTAGTGTTCACTATTTGATTGTTTATAACCCGGTCGACCGGCGAGCCGTCTAGTGTTATAAAACCATGTGATCTCGGCTGCTGACCCGGCGGGACGTCGCAGGTGACTTTCTGATATCTGTATGTCGAAGACATAGGTTAAGTCGTTAAGGGCATAACTGAATTGATTGGCATAACTGATTGGATTGGCATAAGCGAGTTAGTTGGCATAAGCTGAGATTGATTGGCATAAGCGATTGGATTAGCATAAGCGAATTGATTTTGAGTGAATTGAATGTCATAAGCCCAGATTAGTTTGTGAGCATATTTGAATTGATTTGAGATTGTGAAATATTGATTATGAAAATGTATTTATGGGATGATCAATGAACTATAATTTATTGTATATATATAATAACAAAGTATATGTATTGTATTTATATTGATCATCGAATGATTGAAAGTTACGAATTATTAAATTGCATGAATTGATTTAAGTTGGGCGGGAATGGATTTGTATAGAACCACTAAGCATGAAAATGCTTAGCGTATTTACCAATCTTGCTGAGGTACCAGAAGTGATAGATAGTGATCGATAGCGGACCGAGATCGAGGGCGTCGAGTCATAAAGAAAGAAATCTCGGGTAATGCTCCGACATGTACTCATTTCCTTGTGTTCTTTTTTGATATGGATATTTTGTATAAACAATTTGAATCTTGAACATCTATTTTAGTAAATCATTTTGAAAAGGGCTTAGATATGTATTTGTAAATGTATTTTGGTAGGATTAAATGTTTTGTTAAATGTTTATGGGCTTGCCCAATTTTTAATCGCTTCCGCAAGATATGATTTTGAGTGATTAGGTGATTTTAAGTGGCATCCGGACTCGGTTGGATCCGCTAAGCAATTCGAGGTCGGGTAAGAAGTCCCACATATTAGTGGTGTCGAGCCTAGGTTTGGCGGTTCTACAAAATGATTTTGAAATTGTTTGTAAATGATTTTGAAATTGTGTTTAACATGCATTTCATTTGCATATAAAGGATGACATGACTCGGACGCGATTCTTGCTGGTTTTAATAGGATAAGAATGGACGGTTCGGCTTCCCTTAGGTCGAGGATGACCAGGGGACTCGCCCAGAAAGTCTTGCTAGTGTGGAAGGAGGGCAAGCATCCCATGCCCCACCAATGAATGGAGCAGTCCGTGACTGCTCCATGGCGGATGTGGGTATGAATTTGTGTGTTCTTGGTGTTAATCATGTGTTGAATGGATTTGAGGTCGGGATAGACCATCTGATCGGTCCCAAAATATGGGGACGAATTGATGCAGGATTTTCTTTGAGCCAAGGTGCGGCCGTAGAAATTTGCTCTCATGGCTGTTTAGATTGTGCTTTGTTTAATTTGTGTGATGTTTGCTTGGTATGCTTTGGGCCGGGAATGGCCGTGGATTGCGGGTTCACTAAGTGAACCGGTGTTTTGTGATTTTCCGGGAATAGTAAACGAGGGTTTCACTATTCCCGGAATAGTGTTCTAAAAATATATATTTTTGTGAAAGTACGTGTTGGCCGAGTGATTTAAATTAAATTACTCGTGTATGATCATTAGCCCAAGTGAACTAATTTTGATGTGTGATTTAAAGTTTTATGTAAATATATTCATGTATATATATTTGCATGTGATTTAGACTGAATTGGAACTGGCATACATGCATTCCATATGCATTGGAACATCCTAGGAATATAGGAGTTAGTGCATGAGATGAGTCTAGAGAAACAAGGTTCGGAGGGTAGTCTAAAATGTAAATTATCGGAGGGTAGTCCAAACTAAATAATATATCAACCGTCGGAGGCGACAGTTGATATTATTTATTCATCGAAAGGAGTGATACAAACAAATAAATATATCAGCGAGCCGAGACGGCCAGTTGATATATATTCATCGGAGGGTAGTCCACGAACAAATATATATCAATCGTCGGAGCGGCCCAATTGATATATATATATATATATATACATCGGAGGGTTGTTCACTAATAAAACTAATATTCTCATACGAGGCTTAGGCGAGTGTGAGAGATAGTCGGTGAGGACTCGGGATCTGAGTTGGTCACGTAGACACTCAAGTAGGATCAATACATTTGCTTGAATGTTTGTTTAAGAGATGGAACATTACCTTTGCACTTAGGTGGTGAGTAGCCCGCTGGGGCGATTCTCTCTTGAGCTTTAGCTCACCCGAGTCGATGGGATCCTCTTTTCTGGGTACATGGAGCGTGCGAGTTGCGGCTAGATCCTAGAGGAAATTTGAGCATTAGAAAGAAAGCCGAATCTGCTTTGTTGATGTTTACATGTATTAGAACTCCTTAAGTTTTAATATATGTATTGTATAAGAGTAGTTTATTAGCCAACTCTTGGAAACTATTGGATATAGTTTGGATAATGCATATTAGTGCGTTATGGGCCCAGTGGCCATATTGGATATATATTGCATATATTGAATTTATTTGAGACAGGTATATCGCAGTCTTGTTTTGGTAGAGCTCCCGTACAAAGGAGACTACGCGATTTTTTCGTAGGCGTGAGTGGCAGAGCCTCCACTTGTATTCCAGCGGATTGACGGGTAGTCAAGCGGGACCCAGGTTTTGGGGTGTCACGACTTGGTATGAGGCAGGTATCTGAATACCTAGGGGCTCGAGGTTTGGGTAGCCATCACCACATGGGTGGTTTGATGAAGAGAGTATAGGTATATGAAATCTATGGATAGAAAAATTGGGCTTAGGCGTGGTTGAGGAAGAGCGTCACCACTAGGTGTGGTTTGATGTTGAGTTTAGGTATGGGATTACCTAGGAAAATCACGGGACAAAACTAGGACACTACGTGCACGTGTGTATGTGTTTTGTGTGATTGGGTGAATTATTGTGTGAACATGTGAATGTTTGATGAATGGTATGTGTACCATGTTATGTGTTTGGTTGTGTGCTTAGTGATTAGCACATAGATGAGTTAAGGAATATCTTAGAAAAATATTTGGAGTGTACTGTGTACAAAACTAGAACAAAGAGAATAAATGAAAATAAATTTCATAAATTTATTTGGTTTAGAGGTGAAGAAAGTTAATTTTTAAAGTTTTACAGTGTAAAACTGAAGAAAGTTAAATAAAATAAATTTTACTGTTTATTTGGAGTGTTGGAAGATGAAAAATTTTTAACGCCAAGAAAAATAAAATTTTGCAAATTTATTTGATGAATTGAAGAAAATAATTTTCTATGATTTTACAAGTAAAAAGTAAAATTGAAAATGGAAAAATAAATTTTTATAAATTTATTTGAGTGGAAAAATTTTTCGTGAGAAAGCTGGAAAGAAAATAGAATTTTCATAAATTTATTTTTGTTATGAAAATTGAGAAAATAAATTTCTAAGGTTTTATATGGTATAAAATTTAGAAAATGGAGAAAATAAATTTTTATGAATTTATTTGAGTGTTCAAAAAAAAATTGATTTAGGGTGATTTTAGAGATTTTCGATTTAAAATAAAATGAAAAAAAAATCATTTATAATGAAAAGCAATTTTTTTAGAGAAAAATTTTGATGGACTCTTGCCCATTTGTATTAATGAAATGAAATTTTGTATTGCGAGGAAGAAGGAAGGCTTGAAGGGCTAGCTGGTTAAGGGTTTTTATATTACAATACAAATTGTATTAATAGGTAGTTTGAGGAACTTTTTATATTGCGATACCTTTGTATTGTGTTGGGGAAAATCGATGTGTTCTCCGATAGAAATTGTATTGTAGGAAGAGTTTGTGTTGCTTAGAAAGCTGTATTGCAATACAGTTTGAACGCTTTGTATCCTGAGACAGACCCAGTATGTCGCGACACGGTGCTAAGCGCAACGAGTGCGCGCGTGGCCTTGCGAATGAGCCCAGAAGCGCGGCGTGAAGCGCGCGAAGCGGCCCCAGAAGCGGCGGCCCGGAAGCTTGCGGTTGGCCCCAGGCGTCTGGCGAGCGTCTTGCGCGAAGCGGCCAGTAGCGGCGGCAATGCCGAAGCGGGCTGCGCGGCAGCCTTGCGACGTGCGGCAAGCGAGAAGCCTTGTGGCCTTGAGCGCGGCTGCGCGCGCTAGCCTTGCGAGTGTGCGGCTTGGGCGCTAGAGCGCAGCGGCACAGAAGCTAGGCTGCCTTAATTTGTGCGCTCCAGTGCGCTCGGCTGTTTGGCCGGTTCGACTCGGTATTTTCCTGAGTCAAAATTTTTGGACATTGTTCGTGAACCCGGTTCATGAACACTGTTCATCTCGAAATTTTCGAAAAAAAAAATATTTTTAAAAATATTTAAAAATCAAATAAAATCAAATAAAATTTGATAAAATTTTGGAAAAATAAAATTTTCAAAAATAAAATTTTTTTGAAAATAAAATTTTGTTGAAAACAATATTTTAAATACCCAAAAAAACTAATTGCGAAAGAATACACTGGGTTATGTGTATGATTAGTGTCTCGAGCGTGGTTATGCCTTAGAATCTTGTATTGGGTTTATGACCAATTGAAATCGTGATTCTTGCGATAGTTGCGTAGAAAATTATATGCATGGTGAAATGCGTATAGGAAAAATGGTAAATGCTAAGGTTAGGATCGATGACCTTAGGGATTTGAATACTGAAGTGAACAAGAAAGTTTAGAACCTTATTGAAATAAATGAATTGAGTGGTTGGAAATTTACTTCCCACTTAGGAAGTAGGCAGGTCGGAGTTCATGGTTGTCCGTCCCAGTAGTAATCGGCATCTGCATTGCAGCTAGACTGAAATGAAGCTAAGCGATTCTTGTTGCCATGTTAATTGTATAAATGGCTAGTAGAGGGCGGGCGTAGAGGGCGTCCACGGGAGCGCTGACCAGTACCACGATAATTGACCCGGCCGTCGGGTTTGTCAGCGGGCACTGTAGGCGTAGGTGTAGTAGTAGTACGCTATTGCCGCAGGCTAACATAGCGGTGGTCGGGGAGATCCTAGTAACCTAGAGTTTCGGGCGAATCATCTCCGACATTCACGGGGAAGGAGATCCGATGGTGGCGACCATTGGTAGTTCATGCGGATCGAGAAGTGTTAGAGGTTATGGAATTACCTCGGCCCGCGCGGGTCGTGGATTGCGTTCTAGCTAGAGAATGAGGACTATATATGGTGGAAATGGGCAAGGACCTCTAGAGACCTTAGAGGAGCCGTTGTACGTGAGTTCTCCCCTAGGGATTAGGGCGAGAATAGGGACTATACGTCGAGGTTGCGAGTTAGAGATCTCGGGGACACTACTCACAGTGGACCTGAGGATTATGGACATGTCAGAGTTCGAGGTCATCCTGAGGATGGATTGGCTGATAGCTTACAGGATCGTTATCGATTGTGAGCGTAGGAGGGTTACCGCCTATACGCAGGACGGTAATCGTATGGTATTTCAGGGGGGAACAATCATGACATTTTGCCCCAGACAGTATACGAGTTCAAGTGTCAAGGACGGGTTAGGCGGGTTGGCTGAGCCTTACTGGGGAATGGTGAGACCGGACTTAGATCTACCTCGAGTAGTGTGCGAGTATGTGGATGTTTTCCGGATGGTACACACAGGCCCGCCTCCACAATTCGTAGACCCCGGTGTCGAGTTACACTACGGTACTTCACCCATCTACAGGACTTAGCATAGGATGGCCACTTGCAGGTTGAAGTCGTAGGAACTCGAGAGTCCGATTACAAGAGCTATTGGACAAGGGTTTATTAGGCCAGGGCACTTCACCATGGGCGCCGGTTCAATTGCGGGAAGAGGACGAAGACCCTTACATTGTGCATTGGCTATAGGCCGGTTGAGTGAGTTGCGTCGAGAATCGGTACGTACAGGAATTGATGGTTGTTTGATCGGTTGAGTGGGCTTGAGTCTACTCAAGATAGACATTCATAGCGGTTACCATCAGGCCGAGGTTGAGGAGAGCGGATATCCACTAAGACAGCGTTAGGACGCGTTATGGGACACGTGGTGTCAGCACCAGGAGTGTCAGTTGACCTAGAGAAGGTTGAGGTAGTGATGAGTTGGGAGAGACCGAATGTCAATCTTAGAGATACATAGTTTCTTGGGATTGGCTAGGTATTACAAGAGATTAGAGAATGGGCTGAGGTTGTCCATTCAAGGCAGGATCGTAGGACTTCGCCTACGGGACATGGACTCCATGGTTGGGACAGCCCTGACCATAGAGAGAGAGATTGAGGATACTTGGAACACTCGGGATGTGACGCCCCAAAACCCGGGGGTCCGTTGACTACCCGTCAACCCGCGGAATACTCGTGAATGTCGGGTGACCCGACATTTTTCACGAAAATCGAGCAGAGTCTCCTTTGTACGGGGGCTCTACCGAATACAAAACATATAAACACATATACATCCCAAACAATCCAATATATGCAATATATACAAATATGGCCATACTTGGGCCCATAACGATATCAATATACATGCCAATATGAATCCAACTATATACCCAATAGTTACAAGAGTTAATATGTTTTACTCTCATCGACATATATTAAAATGAAAAGCATTCTAATACATGTATACATCAAAGCCACATCAGGCTTTCTTCTAGCGCTCGACCTCTGGGCCGAGCCGTCTCCTCGCATGCTCCTGTACTGTAAAGTAAGGGATCCAACGGCCCAGGGTGAGCTAAAGCTCGGTAGGAGAATCACCACTAAATGGGTACACTCGCGCTAAGTGCGGTGCAATGTTCCGATTTAAACACACATTCAAAACAGTAGCGATCCTACTTGAATGTCTACATGACCAACTCAAATCCCGAGTCCTCACCGACTCTCTCACACTCGCCTAAGCCTCGTATGAGAATATTAGTTTTAATAGTGGACAACCCTCCGATGTATATATATCAATTGGGCCGCTCCGACGATTGATATATATTATTTGTTTAATGGACCCTCCGATGAGAGAAATGAACAGATGAATATTCTCATATCAAATCCAGCCCCGAGCGCTCGGCGGTTGATAAATTATTTAGTTTGGACTACCCTCGATCATTTAATATTTTTTAGACTACCCTCCGAACCATTTTCCTCTGGAGCTCATGTCATGCACTAACTCTAAGTCACGGATGTTCCAGTGCATATGGAATGCATGTGTGCCAATCCCACAACAGTCTAATTCACATGTAAATATATAAACATGCATATATTTACAAAACAACCAATTCACACAATCATATCATGTAAATTAATTAATTCACACATCAAGATTAGCTCACTTGGGCTAATGATCATATCTAGTAATTTAATTTAAATCCTTTCGACCAACATGTATTTTCACAAAAATATAATTTTAGAACACTATTCCAGGAATAGTGAAACCCTCGTTTACTATTCCCGGAAAATCACAAAACACCGGTTCACTTAGTGAATCCGCAATCCATGACATTCAGGCCCAAAGCATACCAAGAAAGCGTTTAACACCTGGAATTAAACCGTTGAACAGCGTGAGGAAGCGACTCACGGAATTTGCCTGTAGCTCAGAAAACACTTGCATCAATTTGGTCCCATATTTGGGACCGATCGTACGGCCCATTCCCGACCTCAAATCCATTCATCACATGATTAACACCAAGAACACACAAATTCATACCCACATCCGCCATGTAACAGTCACGGACTGCTCCATTCATTCTCAAAATTTCCTATTAATTCGATCCCAATGTTTGGGACCGATCAAACACCCCCTAATGGCCTCTATCAACTCAAACATTTGAAAAGTACTAAAAATGGGAATAAAACCCAAGTAGGGAGAAAATCCTACCTTAAGGAGTTTGAAGAAACTCCCGATCCCGGAGTCCACGCGTAGCCTGCTCCGCGTAGAACATTTCTCCTTCTTGTCCAGAAGCCCGGCGGTCGGATCTCTTGCAAATCTAGAGAGAAGCTCTCTCTCACTCTAAAACTCTCTCAATCCGCTAGCTACTGCATCCACCGAAAATGCCTCTCACGTTTTGCCCACTTTTGATTTGGAGAAGAAGACCATGTTCCTTATTTTGTCTTGTAGTGACTTAAAACCAATTTCCAAAATGACCCTTATGTCCCTAACACGGATTTGATGGTCGGCACTATCTCGGCTGTCCATTTCATCATTTTCTACTCCTTACCACTTACTGGTACATGAGTACATGCTATCTGTTCCTTTCGTCTGAAAATCGATTTCTGACACCGAACGGCGATCCTCGAAAAGCGTCTTGATTTCCGTGTCTCCGAAAATTATGAGGCTACGTGCCAACTAGATTTCGCGAGACGATTCCAACGGTATGATCCGTTTCGCCATCCGAGATCTAGAGAATTAATTACGGATTTTTAACCGTAATTACACTTTTGTAATTAAAATTACGATTTTGCCCTTATTCCAGAAATTGGAATTTCTCGGGTCTTACATTCTCCCCTCCTTAAAAGGAATTTCGTCCCGAAATTCAAGACAATTATAAACACTCACATGCATATGCAACGTATAATGTACCATGCATGTAAACTAGTTATTTATTGTTAAACAACTAAACTACGTGCCCTCATCCCCTAAACAAGCGAGGATGAGTGGCCATCGTGTCCTCGCTCCCGTTGACTCCTCCACTCCCACGGTGCCGTCATAGCACTCTTACTAGCCCCTCCGCAGTCTTGCGTCGCCAAAGCCGATCCACGGTACATCAACAATGTACACTTGGGTCTGCAGAGACAACATGGTGTCCGACCTCAAATCTACCCCAATCCACCACATGAAATTTGGATTTGGAGTATATTCGGGCACGGAGGCGTGAAATACCTCAGTGATTTTGACATCTTTGAGCGATGCGCTGTCGATGCAGCTACGATTGCCCTCCTCAGCCTTCAGTATCTCGAAGGCCAATAAACCTCGAGTAGCTTCCGCTTGCCGGAACGACCTCCTCTCTCGGGATTCACCTTCAAGGAAAAGTGATCACCAACCTCGAACCCTAGGGTCGGCGTCGCCTACATAACTCTTGCGGGCTACGGCGGGTGAGAAGGCTATTTGTCGTATCAAGCTCACCTTCTCAGAGGTGTCTCTAATCAGATCAGGACCAGTGATGGAATTCTCTCCCACCTCGGTCCAACCTAACGGTGACCTACATGGCCTCCCATACAATGCCTCATACGGTGCCATCCGTATACTCGCCTGATAACTGTTGTTGTAGGCGAATTCCACTAAGGGCAATTAATCCTCTACCCTTATGATCAAGGACACATGTTACTTAATATGCCCTCTAACCTGTGTTAGTCCATACAACACATAACCCTACACAACCCCTGCTTGGTGTGTATAGACCTTCCCAAGGTCACAATCACTGACAATCCAATGAATTTGTCCAACTAGTCATGTCATGAATGGCATCCTATCTAGAGCCCTTGCCCATTTCGACAATACCCAATGCAATTTCAAAGGGTATCAATTCAGGAGTCACCCTCGACTCCACATCGCTCGACTCTAAGTCTACATGATAACTGTCAGGTGTGTTTTCATCTCTATTACATAATTCTTCGACACACACTTCGAGGCCTCTTACACTTTACGGTTAATTTATGAGTTTTAGATTGGACATAGTCTCAAGACAAACTCAGCCCCACACCTCACCAAGAGTGGTGAATGACTATCTTAGTGCACCCACACCCGGTCGATGCGTGTCTGAGTACTGAGCCTTAATGTGCCATGGTGACACTTACATCTCGGGTCCACCATGAGAAAGCGAGATCCTCGCGGAGATCTCTCATTCATAATCTCGACCTGTCGGTCGACCTACTTTACACATCCTAGGGAAGAACATCTATACTTGGCTTCTCTAAAGGCCTTAACCTCTAAGCCCAAATCCAATGCCGTGTCGATTATGACAACCCGGCTAAGGTCTCAATTACTGACAACCCAATGGTTGTCAACTCGTCCATGTCAACTTGACATCAACAACCAATAGTGCTGCACCACAAAGTCCTTGCGCTTCCGTGCAGCTTCTGATCGTCCCTGACTTTGACCCACACTCTGGCCCCTTTGGCCTACATGTGTTGCTGGAAGTGCTTGTATAGCACCCCAAAGCGGCCCAGTTCTCGACCATACTAGGGTGTGGAGGAATGAGCTATATACTCTCTCTGTCTACGACCAGGCGGGATACGCATTGTCCCAAAGTCTTGGGATCCCTGTTTCTGGAGAAATCCCATCACTCATGCTCAATCCTGGTCCTAGTCTTGAAACTAGAATGAAGCAGAAGTATTCTGCCTCTTCCCTGAACTAGGAGAAAGTTGATCCTCCCTCCTGTTACCAACACCCGTATCGAGTGTTCCAATGCTATCTCGATTTCTCTGCAGCGTTGAGGGCCGTCCCAACCATGGAGTCCATATCCCGTAAGTGAAGTCCTACGATCCTGTCTCGAATGGATAACTTGACCCATTCTCATGTCTCTCGTAATACCCAGCCGATCCCAAGAACTACGTATCTCGAAGATTGACATTCGATTACTCTCTCGGCGCATCTTGCCACCTCATTCTCGGTCATTAGCCACTCTAGTCTTGGAAGCACATGTCCTAAAACCTCGTGATGGCTAAAGCTAGCACTTCTTGGAACTTAGTGTCTGGTGATGGTCTCTCTACAAGGCTGTGGAAACGATCCTCAGAATAATGCTCATGCTCCCACTCATTTGGGAGTAGATCAGGAATGTCATCGAGAGACTCGACAAACTGATCTAGATAGGGTTGGAACACCCTATGCATGAGATCCATGAATGCTGCTAGTGCATCCGTCAATCCAAAGGGCATCACTGTAAACTCAAAGTGCCCATAACGCGTCCTAAACGCCGTCTTAGGGATATCTATCTCCCTAACCCTCAGTTGATGGTAACCAGTGTGAAGGTCTATCTTGGAGTAGACTCGCACTCCTCTCGGCCCCAGTCGAAACAAATCATTAGTCCTCGATAAGAATCTTTGATTCTGAATCGTAACCACAATTCATTGCCTCACAGTCGATGCACGATTGAAGGGTCTTGCCCCTCTTCTTCGCAACTAGAACCGAAGCGCCCATGATGAAGTGCTCGGTCTAATAAATACTTGTCAATAGCTCTTGTAGCCCGGACTGCGGTTCTGCAACTCAACCGGTGCCATCCTATGTGGAGTCATAGAGATGGGTGAAATACCCGGGTGTAACTCAGTACCGAAGTCTACATCCCTATGTGGAGGTAGTCCAGGTAGCTCATCTGGAAAAAAAAAAAAACATTCACATATTCGCACACTACTCGAGGTAGATCCAAGTCTGACCTCTCCTCGTCCTCTAGGGTAAGGCTCGCTAGCCAACCCGATAGCTTGTCCTAACACTTGGACTCATATCGCATGCAGGGCAAAATATCGTGCTTGCCTTGAGGAAATGCAACCTGCAGTGCGGAGTCTGGCGTGTAGGCGGTAACTCTCCTGTATTTCAAAATAGATAACAACCTTGTAAGCATCAAGCGATCCATCCAGGATGACGCCAGACTCGACATGTCCATAATCCTCGGAGTCCATTGTGAGTAGATTCAAAGATCTCAACTTTCGAAACCTCGGCATATCATACTGTTCTCGCCTAATCCTTGGGGAGAACTCATATTTCTTGACTCTCTAAGTGCCTAGAGGTCCTTGCCCATTTCCATCATATTTGGGCCTCGTTCTCTGCTTCAAACCTTGACTAATCTAATCTGGTGTGTTGAGGTAATCTCCATAGCCTCAACACTTTCTCGTTATCATGTGAACTTGATGGTCGACCACCATCGGATCTCACTCCCCTGTGAATGTCGGAGGATGATGCGTCCCTGCCTCGAAGGTTACTAGGGTCTTCCTGTCTACATGCTATACTAGCCCGTGCTATAGCATTCGTTGTAATACCTCTGACCTCGGCAAAGTCCGTGATCAAACGATTGTGCACGACCCGGTGCCACGTGGGCGTTCTTTGCGTCCTCGCCCTCTACCTAGCCATCTACATTGGTCAAATGGCAGCAGAGTCATTTAACTTTCATTTCAATCTAACTAGCAATGCATTGCCAATAGACTTAACAACCATGAACCGGCCGTTCATTTCCTAAGTGGCGATAAATTCCAGCCACCGGTTCGATTATTCAAATCCACTAAGGTCATCGGTCCTAACCTTAGCATTCACTCTTTTCTATCGCATCACACCATGCATATATTTGGTCTGCGCAACTACCGCGCGATCACCATTTCAAATGGTAGTTAAACCCAATCTGATATCTCTAAGGCATAAACACATTACAGGACACTAATCATACACATAACCCGATTAATACGCAATCAATTTCCTTTAAAATATTGTTTTCAACAAAATTTTATTTTTCAAAAATTTTATTTTTTGAAAATTTTATTTTAATTTTTTTCCAAATTTATTTGATTTTATTTGATTTTATTTGAATTTAATAAATATTATTATTTTTTTTTTAAATTTATTTTTCAATGAACAGTGTTCATTTGGTGACTCAGAAAAATACCGAGTGACGGTCCAACATTTAGGCCCGAGCGGTGCACGGTGCGCAAACTAGCGAATTTTGCCAGCTGCGCACCCTCGACGCCCGAGGCCACGCCCGGGCCGTAGGTGCCTGCGGCGCGCCGTGCGCCCGACCCGACGCCCCTGCGCGCCCAGTGCGCCGTGCGCTGCCCCGCTGTGGCTGCGGCGTCCAGCGCCTGCGGCGCCTCGCCGGCGCGCCTGCGCCGCATTTGCGACTCTCCACGCGTAGCCCTTCTGTCTGCGCACCCAGCCTTGCCAGCGCCCATGCCCTTGGCGCTATCATTAGGCACGATGTTTAATATTCTGTCTGAGTCCTTGCCATGAAGCCTTTCTTTCTTTGCAATATAAAAGCGTATTGCAGCCTGGTTCTAAACCAATTTTATCCATCTTGCAATACAAATGGGCGGTAGCGCTCAAATTTTACTTGCACTTAATTTTTTTCGTTTTTCACTTTAACTAAATTTTTTTTTTCATTATTTCATTAGCAAAAATCACTAAAATCATATATTTTTCATAACTCCATAATACTCAAAATAAATTTGTAAAAATTTATTTTATTTTCCTTTTCTTAAATTTTTACACCATATAAAACTAGAAATTATTTCTCACCTCATAACCACATAAATTTATAAAATTTATTTTCTTTTTCCCAATTTTTCACTGAAAAATTTTCTCCATCCAAATAAATTTATAAAATTTTATTTCCTTCCATTTTCTTCAATTTTACTACTTGTAAAATCATAGAAAATTATTTTCTTCAATTTTCATCAAATAAATTTAGGAAAATTTATTTTTAACTACAAAATTTCTTCTCACTTTCCAACAACCCAAATAAATTTAGAAAAATTTATTTTATTTAATTACAAATCGAGTTTTACCTTTATCAAAACCTAAAAATTAAATTCTTCACCTCTAAACAAATAAATTTATGAATTTGCTTTGTTTATTTCCTTAGTTCAGAAGTTTACACCTTGTAAATACCCAAAATATTTTCTCTGATATTTCCTTAACTCATCTATGTGCTAATCATAAGCACACAACATTATAACACATTACAAATCATATTATACACAATCACCAAATGATTCACAAAATCACACAAAACACATCAACACACGTACACGTAGTGTCCTAGTTTTGTCCCGTGATTTTCCTATGTAATCTCATACCTAACTCAACATCAAACCACACCTAGTGGTGGTGGATACCCAACTTAGAGCTCCTGGGTATTCGTATACCTAAGCTACGATACCAAGGCTGGCCCCCAAAACCCGAAGTCCGTTATTACCCAGTCAACCAGCCCGAGAATACTATGAATGCATCAGGTGACCAGCATTTCACGAAATCGGGCGAGTCTCCTTTGTGCGGGAGCTACACCCAGATACAAAACTTGTATAAACTTGCACCATCTTTGTCCCCAAACAATCCAATATATGCAATATATATACCAGAAATGTGTACTTGGGCCCATAACGATTACTCAATATACATGCCGACTATGAGATAACTATATACCCAATAGTTACAAGAGTTAATATGTTTTACTCTCATACAACATATATTAAAATGAAAAACATTCTAATACATGTATACATCAAAGCCACATCCCGGCTTTCTTCTAGCGCTCAACCTCTAGGACGAGCCGTCTCCTCGCATGCTCCCTGTACCTGTAAAATAAAGGGGATCCCACGACGGGGTGAGCTAAAGCTCGATCAGGAGAATCACCTGATAGGTACTCACCACCTAAGTGCGGTGCAATGTTCGATTTAAACACATTCAAGCAAATGCATGATCCTACTTGAATGTCTACATGACCAACTCAGATCCCGAGTCCTCACCCGACTCTCACACTCGCCTAAGCCTCGTATAGGAATATTAGTTTAATAGTGAATGACCCTCCGATGTATATATATCAATTGGGCCGCTCAGAGCCCGATTGATATATATTATTTGTTTAATGGACTACCCTCCAGATGAATAAATATCAAATGGACCGCTCCGGCCGGTTGATAAATTGGCTGGTTGGACTACCCTCGATCATTTTAATATTTTAGACTACCCTCCGGATCATTTTCCTCCTAGACTCATGTCATGCACTAACTCTAAAAGTCTAGGATGTTAGTGCATATGGAATGCATGTGTGCCAATCCCACAACAGTCTAATTCACATGTAAATATATAAACATGCATATATTTACAAAACAACTTAATTCACACAATCATATCATGTAAATTAATTGAATTCACACATCAAAATTAGCTCATGGGCTAATGATCATATCTGGTAATTTAATTTAAATCCTTTCGACCAACATGTATTTTCACAAAAATATATATTTTAGAACACTATTCGAGGAATAGTAGAAACCTCGTTTACTATTCCGGAAAATCACAAAACACGGTTCACTTAGTGAACCCGCAATCCATGACCATTCGGCCCAAAGCATACCAAACAAGCGTTTAACACACAAATTAAACAAAGCACCCAAGCGACCATGAGGAAGCGACTCTGTTTGCTGTAGCTCAAAACACATCCAATTCGGTCCCATATTTGGGACCGATCGTACGGCCCATTCCCGACCTCAAATCCATTCAACACATGATTAACACCAAGAACACACAAATTCATACCCACATCCGCCATGTAACAGTCACGGACTGCTCCATTCATTCTCAAAATTTCCTATTAATTCGATCCCAATGTTTGGGACCGATCAAACACCCCCTAATGGCCTCTATCAACTCAAACATTTGAAAAATTACTAAAAATGGGAATAAAACCCCTAGTAGGGAGAAAATCTGCCTTAAGGAGTTTGAAGAAACTCTCGATCCCGGAATCTACGTGCTTAGCCTACTCTGCATTAGAACATTTCTCTTCTTGTCCCGAAGCATAGCAGTCGGATCTCTTGCAAATCTAGAGAAGAAGCTCTCTCTCCTCTAAAACTCTCTCCAATCCTTCTTCTGCATCCCATAAAAATGCCTCTCACGTTTTGCCCACTTTTGATTTGGAGAAGAAGACCATGTTCCTTATTTTGTCTTGTAGTGACTTAAAACCAATTTCCAAAATGACCATTATGTCCCTCTTTTACGGTTGATATTCGGCACTATCTCGGGCATCCATTTCATCATTTTTCTACTCATACCACTTATGGTACGCCCAGTACATGCTATCTGTTCCTTTAAATCGCATCGAAAAATCAGTTTCTGACACCGACGATGCCTCGAAAAGCGATGCCGACTCCATTGTCTCAGAAAATTATTAAATTTTGTGCTTAACTAGATTTAGCGAGGCGATTCCAGCGGTATGATCCGTTTCGCCATCAGAGATCTAGAAATTAATTGCAGTTTTTAACCGTAATTACACTTTGTAATTAAAATTACGATTTTGCCCTTATTCGAATTGGAATTTCGGGTCTTACGGGATACGGGTGTTGGTAGCAGAGGAGGATTAGCTTTCTCTAGTTCGGGAAGAGGTAGAACTTACGCTTCACACGGGTTACGAGGATTAGGACCGGGATTGAGCAGTGGCGGATTGCCCGAGCGGGGATCCCAAGACTTTGGGGCAATCTGATCCAGTTAAACGTAGAAGACGAGGAGAGTATACAGTTCATTCCTCCACACCTTAGTATGGGTCGGGAGGAACCGGTTTTGGTTCGAGTGCTATCACGAGAGCACTTCCGGCCAATACAGGATAGGCCGGAGGGCGGAGTGTGGGTGTCGTGTGAGATCGAGGAGTTGCATAGCGAGCGTGGTGAACCTTAGGGTTGGTAGACCTATTGGTTGTTGATGTCGGGTTTGACATGGATGAAGTCCAACCATCGGGTTGTCGATTGATTGAGACTGAAGTAGGGTTGTCATACTCGCCATGACATTGGATTTGGGCTTAGAGGTTTCAGGCCTTTAGAGAAGCAAGTATGGATGTTCTTCCCTAGGGTGTAGAGATTTGAGAGTCGACTGATAGGTCGGGATTATGAGTGAGAATCTGCGAGATTCTGCTCATGGTGGGCAAGGGATTGAATTTGTCCGCAGTATGACATCATTCTGCGTTCGTATGCCTGGTAACATCCGTGGAGTCGGGTGTGGGTGCCGCCATTGTAGTCATTCACCATCTTGGTGGCGCGGGTTGGAGTTGTCTTTAGGACTACGTCTAATGAAGACTCATAGTTGAATCGGGAAGTATAAAGAGATTCGAAATTGTAGGAAGTTATGTGGTGGAGATGAAAACACGGGGACAGGGGTTATCACGTGGGCGAGAGTTGAGTGATAGGAGTCGGGATGACTCTCGAGGTTTGGATACCCTTTAAGTGCATTGGGTGTTGTTGAGCTGGCAAGGGCTCGGTAAATGGATGTCATGCATGGCATGGATTGAGTTGACAGTCCATTGGATTGTCAGTAATTGTGACCTTGGAGAGGTTAGCGGTTACACACCAAGCAAGGGTTGTGTAGGGTTACGTGTTGTGAGTGATATGATTGTCCTGAATTTCGGGACGAAATTCTTTTTAAGGAGGGGAGAATGTAAGACCCGAGAAATTCTAATTTCTGGAATAAGGGCAAAATCGTAATTTTGATTATAAAATTATAATTACGGTTAAAAGTCCGTAATTAATTCTCTAGACCTCGGATGACGAAACGGATTGTACCGTTGGAATCGTCTCGCGAAATCTAGTTAGCACGTAAAATTTCGCAATTTGCTGAGACAGTCGGATTCGGCACGTTTTTCGAGGCATCGCGTTTCGGGTGCCGTAAAATGGTTTTCGACGTGACGAAAGCCACATATAACATGTACTCATGTACCATAAGTGGTATGAGTAGAGAAATGATGAAAATGGACGGCCGAGGTAGTGCCGAATATCAAATCTGGGAAATGGGGGACATAACGGTCATTTTTAGAGAAGTTTAAGTCACTACAAGACGAATTAGTGAACATGGTTGTCTTCTCCACCTAAACTAAAGGAGCAAAACGTGATTTTGAAAAAAAAATGGATGCAGTAGCCGAATGGGGTTTGTGGTAGAGAGGTCTCCTTTAGCGGTGTGTAACCTCTAACCTCTCGAGTCACAATGCGACAATCCAATGAATTTGTCAACTCAATCCATGCCATCTTGGCATCCATTCTGAGCCCTTGCCAGCTCAACAACACCCAATGCAATTTCCAAAGGGTATCAAACCTCGAGTCATCCCCGACTCCTATCGCTCAACTCTCAATCGTGATAACCTTGTCCCTGTGTTTTCATCTCCAGCCACATAACTTCTCGGCTTACACTTTGAATCTCTTACATTTCCTGATTCAACTATGAGTCTTTATTAGACGTAGTCCTAAAGACAACTCAACCCGCGCTCACCAAGAGTGGTGAATGACCATACCGTGCACCCTTTTGAGCTCACGGAAGGGATGTTCGCGGGTGCATACCGAGCGTGTGTCATCTTTGTGACAGCGATCCAGGTTCCACCGCTGAGCAGAATCTCAGAGAATCTCTCATAATCCGGCTATCGGTCGACTCACCCTTCACCTGGGGAGAACATCCATGCCAGAAGCTGCTCTAAAGGCCTTAACCTCTAAGCCCCGTCAATGTGGTGTTAGGTAGCGACAACTGACTGGAGTCTCAATTCTTGACAACTTGATGGTTGTCGACTCATCCGTATCAAACCTGACATCAACAGCGATAGTCTGCCCCTAGGTCTAGCGCTTCCGCTGCGCCAATTCTGATACGTCACGACTTCGACACACTGCGGCCCCTGCGGCCTGGGCACATGCTGTGGGAGTGCTTGTATAACACCTCAGTGAAACTGGTTCCTCTAACCCTACTAGGGTGTGTGGGAGGAATGAAGCGCGCTCTCTCATGTCCTATAAGCTAGCGGGTTGCATTGTCCCCAAGTCTTGGGATCCCACGTCTGCAGGGCAATCCGAGTCACTCGTGCCCGATCACGGCCTAGTCACGAAACTAGTGTGAAGCGAAGTCTTCTTGCCTCTTCCCGAACTTCAGGAAGCTGATCCTCCTCTAGCTACCAACACCCGTATCCCAGTGTTCAATTATCCTTAATCTCTCTCTATGGTCAGGCGCTGACCATGAGTCCATCCGTGGGTGAAGTCACGATCCTATCACAGAATGGACAACTTCAATCCATCCTCGAATCTCCTGCAATACCCAGCCAATCCCAAGAAACTCGTATCTCGAGATTGACATTCGGTCTCTCACAACACATCAACGCCTCCAGCCTTCTCTGGAGTCGCGACACTCATGGTGCGACACACGTGTCCCAATCTCCCTCAATAAAGAAAACTCGCACTTACAAACTTGGTATGCGGTGATGGTCTCTCAACAAGCGTAACACAATCCTCAAGTGATACTCATGCTCCCACTCTGGCTGGGAGTAGATCAAAATGTCATCCCCGAAGACTACGACAAACTGATCTAGATAAGGTTGGAACACCCTATGCATGAGGTCCATGAATGCCGCTGGCGCATTCGTCAATCCAAAGGGCATCACCGTAAACTCAAAGTGCCCCCAACGCGTCCTAAACGCAGTCTTAGGGATATCTGTCTCCCTAACTCTCAATTTGATGACAACCGGTCGCGGTCACATCTTGGAGTAGACTCATGTTTCCTCTCAGCGATCAAATAAATCATCGATCCTCGGTAATGGGTACTGAAATTACGGATCATAACCCGGTTCACCTGTCTATAGCCACTTCACAGCCGAAGGGTCTTGCCCCTCTTCTTCACAACTAGGGCAGAGACGCCCCATGGTGAAGTGCTCGTCACAATAATCCCCCTTGTCCGATAGCCCTTGTAGTTGGACTGCGAGGTTCCTCTGACTCAGAGTGCCATCCTATGCGGAATCATAGAGATGGTTAAAGTATAGGGTGTAACTCGATACCGAAGTCACCATCCCTATGTAAGAGGTAGTCGGGTAGCTCCATCACGGAAAAATATTCGCGTACTCGCAAACCACTCGAGGTAGATCTAAGTCTGGTCGCCTCGTCTCTAGGAGATAGGCTAAGCTAGCTAACTTAGCCAAGCGCTCCACTAGCACTTGGACTCATATCTTTTGTATGGGGCAAAATACCGTGCCCCACGAAATACAACCACAGTGCCGAATCCTGCGTGTAGGCGAGTAACTCTCCTGCGCTCTGTCGATAACAGCCTTGTGGCGGTAGCAATCCATCCCGAGGATGACATCGAACTCGACATATCACAATCCTCGGGTCCATTGTGAGTAGAGTCCTCGAGATCTCTAACTCGCAACCTTGACATATATTACCTATTCTGGCCTAATCCTTAGGGGAGAATTCATATCTGCTTGACTCCTCCCCAAGGTCTCTGAGGTCCTTGCCCATTTCCACCCTATTTGGGCCTCATTCTCTAGCTAGACGCAGCTAGTCTAATCCTGGTCGTGTCAGAGGTAATCTCCATAGCCTCTAACACTTTCTCGTTCTGCATGAACCAATGGTCTACCACCATCGGATCTCTACCCCCTGTGAATGTCGGAGGATGATACGTCCTAAACCTCTGAGTTACTAGGATCTCCATGTCCACCTTCTATACTAGCACGTGCAATGCGACCTGCAACACTACGACCTCTCACGAAGGCCTGGTGATCAAATCTGACGGCTGGTCAATTGTCAATGGTGCACGACCCGGTGCCAGTGGGCGTCCTCACGTCCTCGTCCTCTACTCCTCGACCATTTACACAATCAACATGGCAGCAAAATCAATTAATTTTCATTTTTCGGTCGACTAGTAATGCGGATGATTACTAATAGACTTGACAACCATAAACTAACCGTTCATTTCTAAGTGATTGCTAAATTCCAACCACTTAATTCATTTAATTCTATAAAATTCTAGGCTCTTGTTCATTTCAGCACCCAAATCCCTAAGGTCATAATTCCCAACCTTAGCATTCACCCATTTTCCTATACGCATCACACCATGCATATAATTTCGTACGCAACTACCGCGCAATCACCATTTCAAATGGTAGTTAAATCCAATACAGTATCTCTAAGGCATAACCACAGCCCCGAGACACTAATCATACACATAACTCAGTGTATACGCAATCAATTTCGCGTTTAAAATATTGTTTCAACAAAATTTTATTTTCAAAAAATTTATTTTGAAAATTTTATTTTCGAAATTTTATCAAAAATTTATTTGATTTTGTTGATTTTATTTGAATTTAATAAATATTATTTTAATTTTTTTGAAAAAAATTAAAAAAAAAAAAAAATTTTATTTTACAATGAGCAGTGTTCATTTGGCGGCTCATGAACGATCGAGTCAGCTGGTTCCAAGCGAGTCGGGCGGGCGAGTGCAGCGTGCCGACTAGCCAGCTGGCCCGGCCGGTACGCCCGGCTGCGCCGGCACGCCGGGCCGTGAGCCACGCGGCGCCCACGCCGTGCCCGCGCATGCGTCGCCGCTGCGCACCGCCCCCCGTAGCGCCTCTCTTGGGTCCTGCCGCGCGTCCGCGCGCGCCAAGCGTCCGCACGCCCATGCCGCCCGCGCCTGCTGCCTGCCGCCTTGCGCCCGCGCGTCCGCCCGCGTACCAGCGCCTGCGTCTGCGCCTTGGCGCCTTTGCCGCTGTGCGCCCGGGGCCTGCGACGCTGTCGCCAGCGCCTTACTGCGCCCGGCGCCGGCGCGCCGCGGCTGCACCGCACCGCCCATGGCGCCCGCTTTGCGAGCCTGCGCTGTCGCCCGGCACCCGGCCCGATAACCCGGCCTGCGTCGCGATGCAAATTTTTGTATCGTGACTCCGACCAACGACCCTGCGTCTGATGCTCTGTTGCAATACGTTTGTATTACTGGCTTCGACAAAGCTTATTCTGCCAATCTGATCTAGCCTTCCAACCTTCTTATTGCAATATAAATCAACTTTCTTGCAATACAAAAAATCCTTTCTCGCGTACAATATAGGCGGTAGCCCTTCAAAATTATGCACCATAAATTTTTTTTTTCATTTTCTTTAATTAAAATTTTTTTCTCATTATTTCAGACTAAAAAAATCACAAAAAAAATCACAAAATCATTTTTTTTTCGTTTTCTTGGACACTCAAATAAATTTATAAAATTTATTTTCTCCATTCTTAAATTTTATACCATATGAAACCTTAGAAATTGTTTTCCCACTTCATAACCAAATAAATTTATAAAATTTATTTTCCTTTTCAGTTTTCATTGAAAAATTTCTCCACTCAAATAAATTTATAAATTTATTTTCTTCATTTTCTTCAATTTTACACTTATAGTAGAAAATTATTTTCTCCCTCCATATAACCAAATAAATTTGAAAAAATTTATTTTCTTTAACTAAAATTTCTTCTCACTTTCAACATTCCAAATAATTTAGTAAAATTTATTTCATTTAATTTTCTTCGAGTTTACCTTTGTAAAACCTTAAAAAATTACCTTTCTTCTCCACTAAACCAAATAAGTATGAATTTATTTTGGTTAATTCTTAGTTCAAGTTTACACCCACGTAAACACCAAAATGTTCCACACATCATCCTATCTTTATCAACCAAGCATATCACCCGTAGAATTCAATCACATAACACCTACAATTCATGTTATGCACAACCAAGCATGCAACACACTTCACAAAAAAATCCAATCACACAAAACACTGACACATGCATACGGTGTCTAAGCGTTATCGTGATTTCCTAGGTAATCTCATACCTATATACATATCATCAAACCACACCTAGTGGTGATGCTCTCATCCAACTATGGCTGGCCCAAATTTTCTATCCATGGGTTCCCGCAAACCTATACTCCACACCATACCACCTAGTGGTGATGGATACCCAAACCCAGAGCTCCCTAGGTATTCGTATACCTAAGCTCGATACCAGAGCTGTAGCGCCCCGAGCCGGGGTCCGTTGACTACCCGTCAACCCGCGGAATACAAGTGGAGACGCCACTTTAGAAAATCGGGCAGAGTCTCCTTTGTACGGGGAGCTCTACCAAAATACAAAACATGTATAAACCTGTCCCAATCAACAATATATGCAATATATATATATCCAATACGGCCACTTGGGCCCATCAACTATGCTCAACACATATATCCAAACTATATCCAATAGTTTCAAGAGTTCAAATGTTTTACTCTTATCTGACATATGTTAAAATACTCAAATTCAATACATGTAAATATCATCAAAGCCACACCCGGCTTTCTTCTTATCAACCTCAGGACGAACCGTCTTCACGCAGCTCCTGTGCACGAAAAAGGGGATCCACGACGGGGTGGTAAAGCTCGATGGAGAATCGCCACTAAATTAAGAACACTCACCACTAAGTGCGGAGTGCAATGTTCCAATTTAAACGCCCATTCAAGCAAATGCGCTGATCCTGCTTGAATGTCTACATGACCAACTCAGATCAGAGTCCTCACCAGAGCTCTCACACTGGCCTAAGCCTTGTATGAGAATTATTGTGTTATTAGTGGGCAACCCTCCGATGAATATATATCAATTGGGCCGCTCCGACGATTGATATATATTATTTGTTTGTGGACTACCCTCCGATGAATAAATATCAACTGGGCCGCTCCGACGGTTGATATATTATTTGTTTGTGGACTACCCTCAGATGAATAAATATCAAGTGCGCCACTCAGACGGTTGATATATTATTTGGTTGGACTACCCTCAGATGATTAACATTTTAGACTACCCTCGAACCTTTTCTCTCTAGACTTGAATTCATGCACTCACTCCCTATAATCCTAGGGTGTCAGTGCATATGGAATGTATGTATGCGAGTTCCATTCTGAGTATAATCACATGCAAATATATAACATGAATATATTTACATAGAAATTTAAATCATACAACATGTTATGATTTTATCATTTCACACACACCAAAAATTAGCTCACTTGGGCTAATGTTCAAACACAAGCAATTCGATTCGAATTACTTAACCAAACACATAATTTCACGTATTTACATTCTTAGAACACTATTTCAGGAATAGTAAAACCCTCGGTTACTATTCCCGAAAAATCACAAATCTTCGGTTCACTTAGTAGACCGGGTTTCCTGACCATTTCGGCCTCAATCCAATCAATACACACATCAACACACAAATACATGATTTCACACAAATCGGCGGTGGAGCGACCCGCAGTACCTCCATATTCCAAAAAATTTTATCAATTCGGTTATTCGACCTTTATCATCTCGACATGCATTTTAAATGCCAATTTCCACACAAACAGCCCGCCAGGTGCAGGCGATCGACCATCCAAAATCCCAAGAAAATTCCCTGGTCGGTCCCATGTTTTGGGGCCCGAATCAAGCAACCCCTCACGGCCTCAAACTAACCGAAACATCGTAAAACCCTTAAAAATGGGAATAAAACACAAGTAGGGAGAAAATCCTACCTCTTGGAGTTGTCAAAAACTCGCAAACCCGGGGTCCACGCGTAGCCTGCTCCGCGTAGAACGTTTTCCCCTCTTGCTCCGTCGAAATCCAACGGTCCGATCGCGTGTATTTCTAGAGAGAAGTCAGAGACTCTCTCTCTCTAGAATCACCATTTTTGGTCCTCCACGCCTACTGCATCTCCACTGGTTTGAAAGTCGTTTTGGCTTGTTTAAAATGGGAGAGATGAAGCACTATTCTCTAATTTATCTAGCTCATTAACATTCCAAAAATTGACATTTATGTCCCTTTTCTCGATTTGATAATCGGCACTACCTCGGCCGTCCGGCTATTTCATCATTTCTGTACTCGCCGCCCATGGTACGCTAGTACATACTATATGTCTTCGTCGCATCGAAAATCGATTTACGGCACACGGCGATGCCTCGGCGTGCCGACTTTCCGACATGCGGCAAATTGCGAAATTTTACGTGCTAACTAGATTTGGCGAAGGCGATTCAACGGTGCAATCGTTTTGTCATCTGAGATCTAGGAATTAATTATAGATTTTTAACGTAATTATAATTTTGTAATCAAAATTACGATTTTATACTTATTCCAGCGGTGCAAAGTGCGTAATTATATATTTATATAGTTATCTATATATATAAATATGTATATATCTATATATATAGATGTATATAGATATATCTATATAGATATTTATATATAGATTTATATATATTTATATAGATATCTATATATAGATTTATATATCTATATATATATATCTATATCTTATTTATAGATATATAAATCTATATAGATATATAGATATCTATATATAAAAATATATATATATATAGATATCTATATATAGATATGTATATATCTATATAGATATATCTATATACATCTATATATATAGATATGTATATACGACTATATATATAGATATTTATATATATAGATAACTATATATATATATATATATATATATATATATATATATATATATATATAAATCTATATATAGATTTATATATATAGATATAATGTATAGATATATCTATAGATATATAGATATATCTATAAATCTATAAATCTATATAAATCTCTATAGATGTATATAGATATATCATAGATATTTATATAAATTTATATATATTTATATATATATAGATATATATCTATTTAGAATATAGATATCTATATATATAAATATATATATATATAGATATATAGATATATCTATATAGATATTTATATATAGATTTATATATCTATAAATAGATATAGATATCTATATATATATAGATATCATATATGATTATATTTGTATATAATCATATATGATATCTATATATATAGGCATATCTATATCTATTATAAATATATAAATCTATATATAGATATCTATATATATAGATATTATATATTCATATATGATTATATACAAATATAATCATATTTATATACAAATATAGATATATATATATATAGATATATAAATCTATATAGATATCTATATATATATATATCTATATACATCTATATATAGATTTATATATATAGATATATCTATATATAGATTTATATATATAGATATATACATATTTATATATATAGATAACTATATATATATATATATATATATATATATATATATATATATATATATATATATATATATATATATATATATATAGATAACTATATATATATATACATATCTATATATATATAGATATATAAAATCTATATATCTATATATATAGATGTATATACATATCTATATATATAGATATCTATCTGAATCTATATATAAATTTATATATCTATAAATAGATATCTACTCTACAGGACCTTCTAAACAATTTGAACATATATGATTTGAACAGTAAATATTAAAATTTTGAGCAGAGTAACAGTAAATTTGAAATCTTCAAAAGTATGGCGGCGTTGTAGCAACGGGTTTCCTGTTTAAACACCACTTAGTGGGTTCAGGAGGTTTGATGTTTCCAGCCTGATATACTATTTGAAGTTTAAGATATTTGAATAAACATGCAAGCGATTATGCAATTTTGAATCAAAATAAGAAACGATCTATTGAAATTTGGTTTGAAATATATTGAACTTTAGAAAACTTACAAACTCGGTTAGAAAGCTTTTTGATAGAAGCTTTAACAGTGATGAAATTTGGATACAAGGTGTAGCGCCCAGCTTAGAATTACGGTGACTACCGTCGGCCGTGGAATACTCGTGAATGTCGGGTGACGACATTTTTCAAAATCGGGCAAGTCTCTTTATGCAGGGGAGCTCTACCCAAATACAAAATCTTCATAAAACCTGTCCCAACATCAATCACCTGATTACAAACGGCCTCTTGGGCCCAAAAACCAATACTAATCACACTATATCCAAAACAGTTATATCTTACAATATTCGACTATATCCATAATGCAAGAGTTAATGATTTACTCTTATACAACACATATATTAAAATGAGAAGCATTCTAATACATGTAAACATCAACAAAGCCACATTAAAACTTTCTTCTATTCGGCCCTCTGGGGCCAGTCGTCTCCTCGCACGCTCGATTACTGTAAAGGGGATCCCACGGCAGAAGGGTGAGAGCTAAGCTCGATAGGAGAATCGCCTAAGTGGGCTACTCACCACCTAAGTGCAGTGCAATGTTCCAATTTAAACACACATTCAAGCAAATGCATGATCCTACTTGAATGTCTACATGACCAACTCGGTTCAGAGTCCTCACCAGAGCTCTCCACGCTCTTCAGCCTCGTATAAGAATATTAGTTTTAATAGTGGACAACCCTCCGATGTATATATATATCAATTGGGCGCTCCGGCGGTGATATATATTATTTGTTGTGGACTACCCTCCGATGAATAAATATCAAGCTGAAGTAGCTCAGACGGTCGATATATTATTTAGTTTGGACTACCCATAGATCATTTAATATTTTTTAGTCTACCCTCGAGCCATTTTTTCCTCTAGACTCATCTCGTATTACTAACTCCTAAAATCCTAGGATGTTCAAGTGCATATGGAATCTTATGTATGCCAATCCCATTACGAGTCCTAATCACATGCAAATATATAAACATGAATATACTCGCATAAAAATTAAATCACACAACATGTTATGTAATTATCATTTCAAACATCAAAATTAAGCTCCATGGGCTAATAATCACACACGAGCAATTAATTTTAAATCCTTTCGGCCAAACACCTATTTTCACGAAAATATATTTTCAAGCATTATTCCGGGAATAGTAGAGCCCTCGTTTACTATTCTAGGAAAATCCTGAACGGTTCCTTAGTAGACCCGAAATCCACCCGACCATTCTGGCCCAATACATACCAAACAACCATTTAATACACAAATTAAACCCAACCACACCCACTGAAATTCTGGACTGTCACGGACAGCCCCTAAAGTCTCCAAAGAATTCCTACAATTTCGGTCCCATGTTTTGGGACCGCTCCGCGACCATTCAGGCATTTCCCATACTTGATACATGATTTAAAGCAAATATTTATGAATTTAAAACACCCAACAGCCCATGTAGCCACTTTGTTTCAATATTGGGTTTCAATAAATTCAAAATCAATTCGATCCCAAGGTTTTGGACCGATCAAGCGCCCCTAGCGGCCTCGAACCAATAGAAACATGGAAAAACCCTTAAAAATGGGGAATAAAACACAAGTAGGAGAGAAAATCCTACCTCTTGGAGTTGTCAAAAAGCACATGACCCGGGGTCACGCGTAGCTGCTCAGCGTCGAGCGTTTCCCCTTCTTGCTTTCAGTTGAAATCCCGGCCCGGTCAGATCGCCTACATTTACAGAGAAGGAAGACCTTCTCTCTCTGAAAAGATCATTTTGTTCAGCGAGCGCACCTCTCCACGGAAATGAGCTCCCACGTTTTTTGCCTTTCTTTAAGTGGAGAAGATGATGTCTTCTTCACAAAATTACAAGTTTGCCCCTCATTAATCCAATTAATTCCTTCTTTTGCAGTTGATGTCCGGCATTACTTGTCCATTTCATCATTTCTCTCTCCTTACCGCCTTGGTACATGAGTACTTGTTATATGCGCTTTTCGTCGCATCGAAAACCGATTTACGGCACCCGAAATGAGATGCCTCGAAAAACGTGCGGACTCCAACTGTCTCAGAAAATTACGAAATTTTACGTGCTAACTAGATTTCGCGAGACGATTTCAATGGTACAATCCGTTTCGTCATCCGAGACCTAGAGAATTAATTGCAGTTTTTAACTGTAATTACAATTTTGTAATTAAAATTAGATTTTGCCCTTATTCAGTGAAATTTCTCGGGTCTTACATTCTCCCCTCCTTAAAAGGAATTTCGTCCCGAAATTAAAACGATCATTATCAACACATGCATATGCAACATGCACTCTACCATGCATGTAAACTAGTCATTTAAATCTTAAACGACTAAACCACGTACCTTCATCCCACACAAACAAGAAGGATAGGTAGCCCGCATGTCGTGTCCTCGTGCTCCTACGTTGACTCCTCCACTCCATAGTGCCACCATAGCACTCTCACTAGCCTCACGGTCATGCGTCGCATAACCTCATCACGGCTACAACCAATGCACCTGGTCCTTCCTCAAGGTCCCATCCGTGTCAACCTCGTCTGTCCCCGATCCACCTGTAATTTGGATCACGGGTATATATATCGGGAGCATATGGGGCGTGAAACACCTCGTGGACACTTGACATGTGGCGATAGCGTCAGCGGTGCGCCTTGGTGCACATCCTCAGTATCTCGAAGATTGAATAAACCTCGTGATAGCTCGCTTGCGGGCGACCCACCAACCTTGAACTCTAAGGGTCGATGTAAACATCTACATAGCTCTTAGAGCTCACGGCGGATTGAAAATATTATCGTATCAAACTCACCTTCTCGGTGTCTCTAATCCGTCGAGGACGTGAGACTATCTCCCATCTCTAAATTGGCTTGACGATGACACATATGGCCTCGTGACACAATGCCTCTATACGTATGCTACTTTGATAACTATTGGTTGTAGGCAAATTCCACTAAGAGGCAGTGCTCCTCTACCATATGACCCGGGACACATGCTCGCGGCATGTCCCTTTGCTTTATATGTATATAACACTTCTTATTATAACCTCACCATGACTCTTACTTGGTGTGTAAGCCATCTCCAGAGTCATGTCTTTATAACCTAATGGACCGTCAACCTAGTCCATGCCATGCATGACATCCATTTACCGAGCCCTTGCTAGCTCAGCCAACACCCAATACGATTTCAGAGGTATTGAGCCTCGAGTCACTTTACGACTCTGTCGCTCAACTCAGTCTACGTGATAACGACCGTGTGTTTTCATCTCGATTATATAAGCTGTTAAACACACTCAGGCCTCCTCACATTTCCTGGTTCCACTATGGTCTTCATTGGACTATTAGTCCTAAAGGCAAACTCAACCCACACTCACCAGCGGTGAAATGCCATACGATGCACCCACATCCGACTCGACATGATGTTACCGTGCGCGAGCGCGAATAATTCCATCTTCGCACGACACCCGATCTGGGCAAAATGCAGGGTCCACCATGAGTAGAATCTGAGAGATTTCGCACTCATAATTCCGACCTATCAGGTCAACTCTCACCCTACATCCTAGGGAAGAACATCTATACCTGGCTTCTCTAAAGGCCTTAACCTCTGGCCTAAATCGAATTAGGTGTCGGGTATGTGACCGGGTGCTAGGTCTCACCTGCGACAACCCGATGGTTGTCAACATCCTTAATCAAACGACATCAACAACCAATAGGTCCACCGCCCTGGGTTCACCACGCTACGCTGCGCTTCTCGATATGTTCGACTTGACCCACGCTCTACGGCCCTTTGGCTTTATGCGCGATGTTGGAAGTGCTTGTATATACCAGAAACTGAGGTGGTCCTCCCAACCCTTCTTAGGGTGTGGAAGACAGGCTATATGCTATCATGTTCCTACGACTCTTGGGATTGCATTGTCCCAAGGTCTTGGGATCCCTGTCTCTGGGGAAATCCCATCACTCATGCTCAATCCTGGCCCTAGTCCTAAAACTAGTATGAAGCAGAAGTCTTCTGCCTCTTTCCCGAACTAGGAGAAAGCTGATCCCCCTCTTGTACCACCACCATTATCGAGTGTTCCAAAGTATCCTCAATCTCTCTCTATGGTCGGGTGTCTGACCATGGAGTCCATATCGTAGGTGAAGTCCTCACGATCCTATCTGAATGGACAACTTCAGCCCATTCTCGAATCTCTGTAACATCCGGCCCGATCCCGAAACTCATTATCTCGAAGTTGACATTAGTCTATCCCAACTCATCAATGCCTCAACCTTCTACAAAATTGACTAACTCTTAGATGTGACACCTCGTGTTCCAAAAATCTCCCCTCAATAAGCTAAAACTCGTACTACTGAACTTAGCGTACAACTGATAGTCTCTTAGCAGCTGTAAAACAATCCTCAAGTGATACTCATGCTCCCACTCTGACTGGGAGTAGATCAAAATGTCATCCACGAAGACCACGACAAACTGATCTAGATAGGGTTGGAACACCCTATGCATGAGGAATCGTGAATGCTGGCGCATTCATCAATCAAAGGCATCATAAGTAAACTCAAAGTGCCCATAGCAGCGTCTAAACTCCGTCTTAGGGATGTCTGTCTCCACAGCCTCATTGATGGTAACCGGTCACGAAGGTCTATCTTGGAGTAGACTGCCTCCCTCAAGCGATCAATAAATCATCACTCTCGATGTGGAAGTCTGGAGTGCGGATCGTAACCTGTTCAGCGCCTATAGATCCAATGCACGGTCGAGGTCTTGCCTTCTTCTTCGCCAAATAGAACGGGCGCCCCATGGTGAAGTGCTCGATCGATAAACCCTTGTCCGGTAGCTCCTTTAAGCTGGACTCACGAGTTCCCCGCAGCTCAGCAGGGTGCCTCCTATGCGAGAGTCATGAGATGGGTAAAAAGTACCGGGGTGTGGCTCGATCTAGAAGTCTACATCCCGCATGTGAGTAGTCGGGTAGCTCATGGAAAAACATCCACAAGCTCTTTACTACTGAAGTAGATCTGGTTGGTCTCACCTGGAATCCTCAGGGTAAGGCTCGCTGCTTGACCCCTTCTTTGTTTGCGACACTTGGACTCGTATCTTGTCTAGGAAAATATCGTGCCCCTTACGAAATACCACGGGAGTACCGTCACTGCGTGTGGCCGGTAATCCTCCTCGCTCTGTCGATGGCGACTACGTAATTTGTCCCGGCCCAATCCATCCTCAGGGATGACCTCGAACTTTGAGCATGTCCATAATCCTCGGAGTCCTTTGTGGTAGAGTCCCCAAAGATCTCTAACTCGCAACCTCGACATATCCTCCCTGTCTCGCCTAATCCCTAGGGGAGAACTCACGTCTGTGGCTCCTCTAAGGTCTCTAGAGGTCCTTGCCCATTTCCACCATATAGTCCTCATTCTCTAGTTAGACGCGGCTAGCCTAATCACAGTCGTCGAGGTAATCTCCGCTAGCCTCACAGCTTGCTTTCTCGTTAACGCTGAACCCGATGAGGTATACCGTCGGATCTTTTCCTATGAATGTCGGAGGATGATACGCCTTAAACCTCTGAAGGTTACTAGGATCTTCTTATCTAACTGCTATACCAGTCTGTGCTATAGCATTCGCTGTAATACCTATAGCATCGGCAAAGTACGCTAATCAAACAGCGATTGTGCACGACACATGCCTCGTGGACGCCCTCTGCGTCCTCGCCCTCTACTAGCCATCTACATATGTCAAATGGCTACACGATTCTTGTAATTTTCATTTCAGTCTAACTAGCAATGCACATGCCAATAGACTTGACAACCATGAACTGACTCGTCCATTTCCTAAGTGGTGCTAAATTCCAACCACTTAATTCGTTTTATTCCAATAAAATTTTAGGCTCTTGTTCATTTCATTATCCAAATCCCTAAGGTCATAATCCCTAACCTTAGCATTCACCCTTTTCCTATACGCATTACACCATGCATATAATTTAAATGCGCCTTTACCGCGATCACCATTTCAAATGGTAGTTAAATCAATCGATATCTCTAGAGCGCCAACCACACGGCCACGAGACACACTAATCATACACATAACTTTCGGTGTATCGCAATCATTTTAAGCGTTTAAAATATTGTTTTCAACAAAATTTTATTTTCAAAAAATTTTATTTTTGAAAATTTTATTTTCGAAAATTTGCAAATTTTATTTGATTTTATTTGAATTTAATAAATATTTTTTTCGAAAAATTTTATTTTACAATGACGGTGTTCATTTGGTGACTCGGGGAAAAAGCGAGTCAAAGCGGATCGAAAATGGGCGAGTGCAGGAATTGCGCAGAGCCAGCACAGGCGCGCGCGTCGCTGCTTTGTCGCGCAGCGCGCCCGGCGCCGCGGCGCGCGCCGCTGCGCGGCGCCACTGCGCTCTTTGCGAGCCCGTGCCGCACGCCAGCGTCCCTGCCGCGCGCCCAGCGCCATGTCTTGGCGCTGCTGCGTGCCTTGATCCGGTGCCCGGCGCGCTCCTCTAGTCACAATACAATTGCGGTTGTATTGCAATATAACCTCGAAACGGCCTTAGCCTGTCACAATACAATCAGCTTGTATTTGCAATGAACTTCCTCGAAGCCTTCAGCGGCCCGGTCACAATACGTAGGTGTATTGCGACCCCAGCACGATCGTGAGACCCCATCTGATCACAATACAAATTGTCACATTAGCCATTCCAAATTTATGCTCAAAAAAAATATATATATTTTCCGTTTTCATTATAAATATTTTCATTTCGAAATTGGAAAATCACTAAAAACCTCAAAAATCATTTTTTTTTTCATACTCTTTAATACTCAAATAAATTTATAAAAATTTATTTAACCCCCATTCTTAAATTTTACTCCATATGATCTTAGAAAATTATTTTCTCACCTCATAACAAAATAAATTTATAAAAATTTATTTTCTTTTTCCAGTTTTTCACTGAAAAAATTTTCTCCACTCAATAAATTTATAAAAATTTATTTTCTTCCATTTTCTTCAATTTTACTACTTGTAAAATCATAGAAAATTATTTTCTTCAATTCTCATCAAATAAATTTAGTAAAATTTATTTTTCTTTACTTTAAAATTTCTTCTCATCTTCCACAATCCAAATAAATTTAGTAAAATTTGTTGATTTAATTACTATTCCAGTTTGCTGTAAAAAACCTTAAAATTTAAATTTCTTCACCTTTAAACCCACTAAAATTTTCCAATTTATTTCCATTTATTCTTTTTGCTCAGTTTTACACCTTGTAAAAACTCTAAACATGTTCAGCACCCATGTGCTAACCACTTAAGCACACAACAATTCACAACACAAACAACATAGCATACACACCATTCATCAACTTTCACATGTTCACCTGATAATTTACGCAATTAATTCACAAAAATCACCTGAAACACATACACACATGCACGTAGTGTCCTAGTTTTGTCCGTGATTTTCTAAAATCATCATACCTAAACCGAACATCAAACCACACCTAGTGGTGATGCTCATCCTCAACAATGGCCTAAGCCCGAATTTCTATCCATAGGTTTCCATAAACTTATATAGCACCATACCACCCTAGTGGTGATGGATACCCAAACCAGAGCTCCTGGGTATTCGTATACCTAAGCTCGATGCCAAATGTGGCCCCAAAGGCAGGGGTCTGTTGACTACCTGTCAACCCGCGGAATACTCGTGAATGTCGGGTGACTGACATTTTTGGCGAATCGGGCGAGAGTCTCCTTTGTACGGGAGCTGCCGAATACAAAATCTTCATAAGAGCTGTCCCAGCATCAATCACGATTACAAAAACCAATACTAATCACACTATATCCATGATTTATATCTTACAATATTCCAACTATATCCATAATCACGAAGTTAATGATTTTCTTGCCACAACACATATATTAAAATGAAAGCATTCTAATACATGTAAACATCAAACAAAGCCACATTCGGAAGCTTTCTTCTGGCGCTCGGCCCTCTAGGGCGAGTCGTCTCCTCGCACGCTCCGGTACCTGTAAAAGGGGATCCACGGCGGGGGTGAGCCCTGGCTGATGGGAGAATGCGCCTAAGTGGGCTACTCACCACCTAAGTGCGGTGCAATGTTCAATTCAAACACGCATTCAAGCAAATGCATGATCCTGAATGTCTACGCATTAACTTCGGATCGAGTCTCACCGACTCTCTCACACTCGCCTAAGCCTCGTATAAGAATAGTAGTTTTAATTGGACAACCCTCCGATGTATATATATATCGGGTGGGCGCTCAGACGATTGATATATATTATTTGTTTATGGGCTACCCTCGATGAATAAATATCAACTGGGTCGCTCCGACGGTCGATATATTATTTAGTTTGGACTACCCTCCGATCATTTAATATTTTTAGTCTACCCTCCGAACCATTTTTCCTCTAGACTCATCTCATGCACTAACTCCTAAAATCCTAGGATGTTCAAGTGCATATGGAATGCATGTATGCCAATCCCATTACTGTCTAATCACATGCAAATATATAAACATGAATATACTCGCATAAAAATTAAATCACACAACATGTTATGTAATTATCATTTCAAACATCAAAATTAGCTGCATGGGCTAATAATCACCTACGAGCAATTTAATTTAAATCACTCGGCCAAACACCTATTACTGCAATATATTTTCAAAGCATTATTAGGGAATAGTGAAACCCTCGTTTACTATTCCGGAAAATCCTAAAGCAGTTCACTTAGTGAACCCGAAATCCTGACCATTTATTTAATACATACCAAACAACCATTTACAATAGAATTAAACCTTTATGAAATTCTGGAATTTGTCACGGACAGCTAAAGTCTCAGAATTCCCTCTGATTTCGGTCCATGTTTGGGACCGCTCCATAACCATTCCCGGCATTTCCCATACCAATACATGATTTAAAGCAAATATTTATGAATTTAAAACACCCAACAGCCCGTAACAGCCACTGTTTCAATATTGGGTTTCAATAAATTCAAATCAATTCGGTCCCAAGGTTTGGGACCGATCAAACGGCCCCTCACGGCCTCAAACCAACCGAAACATGGAAAAACCCTTAAAAATGGGAATAAAACACAAGTAGGGAGAAAATCCTACCTCTTGGAGTTGTCAAAAACTCGCAAACCCACAGGGGTCACGCGTAGCTGCTCCGCGTAAACGTTCCCCTTCTTGCTCGTTGAAATCCAACGGTCAGGTCGCTACATCTGCAGAGAGGAGAGACCTTCTCTCTAGAAAAGACTCCATTTTTGTTCCAGCATCCACTGCATCTCCACGAAATGAGCTCCCACGTTTTTGCCTTTCTTTAAGTGGAGAAGATGATGTCTTCTTCACAAAATTACAAGTTTGCCCCTCATTAATCCAATTAATTCCTTCTTTTACGGTGACCGGCATTGCCCGGCCGTCCATTTTCATCATTTTCTCTCATACCGCCCCTTAATTTACATGAGTACTTGTTATATCGCGCTTTTCGGTAAAGCCAGCAGTTCAAAACTGCAGAAATGCGATGCCCTCGAGAAAAAGCGTCACGGACTCAATGTCTCGAGAAAATTCTGAAATTTTGCGTTTAACTAGATTTGCGAGACGATTTCAACGGTACAATCCGTTTCGTCATCCGAGACCTAGAGAATTAATTACGGATTTTTAACTGTAATTACAATTTTGTAATTAAAATTACGATTTTGCCCTTATTCCAGAAATTGAAATTTCTCGGTCTTACACAAGGGCTCTTAGAGCTTCTCTCTCTAACTCTTTTTCTCACACTAAAACTTGTCCTTCCTTTACTAAGGAGACAACCCCTCCTTATATAGGAAATTTTTGGACTTAAAAAAAAACTTTGATGTCCGCATAGTAGACGACCTTTTGAAGAGCCAATCAACTCTTGCTTTTTGAAAGTCACACACTTTTGTGTCCAGCAATTTTTGTCTTCAGCGACAAGTGGATCTTTGCTTTTGGAAGTGGGGAACGAAGTTATATCTGCCATGTGCTTCTCCATCATCTTCATTGAAGGGTTTTCTTAGGTCTTTATAAGCACACCGGTTGCATTTCCAATGCTTCCATTCTTCATTAAATGCATCGGAAAGCGCAGGCTGGCTTCTTGGAATTTTTAGACGATCCTTTCACTGAGGCGAGGCTTTTGAGATATTGGCATTTCTTTACTCAAGAGGAGTGAAGGAAACCATAGCACATGTCCCTCGTTTCTTTGGAGGAAGGCTGGAGTCTTTAACTTCTTTGCTATCTTAAGTCATCAGTGCGAGTCAGCAAGTTTGGAGAGTGTTTCTGCTGCATCTTCTTGGACTTTTTTGAGGTATGCCCTGTAAGCTGAATTTGAAGGAAATGAGGATTTTGAAATTGGGCCAGGCAAAGGTTGGGACCAAATAGGTACCTTGGACTTTGAAGTTGAAGGCTTTTTTAATTTGGGCTTTTGGGCTTCAATCCATCTTTTGACAGCATCAAAGGATTGGGCTTGGAAGTTTGAAGGCGACCACTTACATTGATTTTGAATTCCCTAGCCAAAAACTTAGGGAATGGGCTAGGATGGAATTGGTAGGAACAAAAGTCCCAACAAAGAATCCAAGGGATTCTTAATTGAGAACAAAAGAAAAGTGAATAGCAATTTCCGGAGGGAAAAAGCTTTCACAATTTGCTTTGAAAAAATCAAAACATTTGGTGATTTCAGGGCAGAAAATGTTTGGGCTAGCTCCCATAAGAAGCCACCAATCCTGAAACCAATTTGGAAAGATTTTTTGAACTTTTTCATTCCAGTTAAAAAACCAGGAATGAGTTTTTGGCCTGATACAAAACATATGGTACCAAGCATTTTTGTAGTCATAAAATCAAAGGTTTGAGGTCGAAATGCTCAGAAAATCTTTTATGGGTAAAAATATTTTGACCCCAATCTTTTTCATTTAAGACTTTTAGAATTTTGCATTTTGAGTAAGCAATATCATTACCCTCAGGGTTCATGATATGAGAAATTTGTACAGACTCCGTATCTACGAGTATAAATTCGTAGAATCTACGGGTTTTGAGTATTTCATTGGAACTGAAATACTTTTCACTTTGAAAAATCTTTTTGATTTCAATCTCACGAGAAGCGATATGGTAGGTTCTAAAATTTAATAACAACAATTTTTGTTTTGTTTAGTAAAAACTTTGGAGTAGGTGAATGGAAAGAAGGGTTGAAGTTTCCCAAGACTTAACGATTCAGAGTATCAAAGGAAATTTGAAGTTTGAGGCCTTTTTGTTGCCATAGCATAAGAGGCCTTTGAAGTGGGTTTGATGGGATCTGGCTTTTGCCTGCTCATTTTCCCTGTAAAAATTCCCGTGAAAGGAAATCAGGTAAAACGTTTGAAGATCCTTTGATAAATTCAATTTCAAAATCAAAAACAGATAAAATTGCTTGCCATCTGGCAAAAATCTGTTTTGAAACAAGGTTTTGAACGTCTTTTTGTAATATTTCTTTTGCGCTTTTACAATCAACTCTTAAAAGAAATTTTTTGTTAAAAACATCACTTTGAAATTTTTGAATGCATAAAACAATGGCTAAAATCTCCTTTTTAACCGTTGAATAATTCAACTGTGGACCACTCCAAATCCCAGAGTGAAATCTAACAATTGAAATTTTGTTTTGAAAATCTTGTTTTAAGATTCCACCATATCCTATATTGGAGGCATCTGTTTCTACTTATGATAGGAAGGCTTACGGGTGAAGGATACCTAAGCAAGGAAGTTCCTTAACACAATAATTTGACTTGTTTGACTACTGGAGTGTTCATAGGACCAAGGTGATTTTCTTTTAACCTTTGAAATAAGGTTTAATCAAAATCTAAGGTTTGGAAGTAAACTTCGGCTATAATTAAGGCTGCCTAAAAACCTTTGTAACTGTGTTTTATCTTTGATTTCATCAGGAAATTTGTTAGCAAACTCTATTGCTCTTTTTATGGGTTTTTATTTGGCCTTGATTAATATCAAAACTACAAAAACCTAATATTTGTTTGAGCTTGATTTTATTTTGTTGCGAAATAACTAAACCATTATCTCTAACAATTTTGAAAAATTTTAAATGTTTGAAATGCTCTTCAGTGAGTTTGAAAATATGAGAACATCATCAATGTAAACAATAGAAAATCTAGTGTAATCATTGAATATTTCATTCATCATGTTTTGAAATTCTGAAGGAGCATTTTGAGGCCAAAAGCGGCATTACATTCCACCATAATGTCCAAATGGAGCTGCGTCTGATTTTGTATCTATCTCTGGTTTTATTTGGATTTGCCAGAAACCAGATTTCATATCGAATTTTGAAAATATTGTGGCATTATAAATCCTTTGAATTAAATCCTTTTTATTAGGTATTGGATACCTAATCCATTGTAGGACTTTATTCAATGGTTTATAATTGATTACTAACCTTGGAGTTCCTCTTTCAAGTTCTGAAGCCTTTTGGACATAAAGAGCTGCACAACTCCATGGTGAATGACTTGGTCTTAATTAGTTTTTTATTTAAGAGATCATTAATTTCCTTTTTGCAATATTCAAGGAGTTCAGGACTCATTTGAATAGGTCTTACTTTAGTTGGAATTTGTTTTTGAAATCTTTTCATATGGTAATGAAACCATATGTTGCTTTCTATTCAAAAGCATTTGGTATAGAAGAACAAGATTTTCTTCAAATTGTTTTGAATGTTTTTATCCTTTCTTGAATTTGTTTGAATGTAGAATTTTCTTGATTCTTTATATTGTATTTCTTTTTTGAAGAATTTTACATTACATTTTTGTTGAATTAAAGAATAAAATCTTGTGCCAGTTATTTCTTTAGCCAATTCCTTTTATAAATTCAAAAAGGATTTCTTGACCATTGTATTTAGTTTTTAATCCGTTATTATCAATTTGGAAAGGATATATGTGTTAGGAAATGAGTTCCTAATACAATTTGATGGCTTATATTTTTACTAGTAAAGAATGAAGTTTTGATACAAATACCATTTTGCAAATACTTGACCTTGTGGTATTTTGTATTGAACTGAGATCATTACTAAATCTGATAGTTTTGAGAAGTTTTACAGTCGGGGCTATAGATGTACGGCCACATTTGAAACATCTAACTTCTTTTTTATGATGTTTTTTATTTTGTTTATTCTCAGGGGGTTTTTTGGATTTAAATTTTTTATCTTTAAATCTTTTGAATTTTTTATAAGGTAATTCTCTATGGGGTTTTGATTTTTTGGAAATTTGACTAGGTGGAATTGGCATCGAAATGCCATATTGAGCACAAAAAGAACCTAAATCTTTTTTAGAAGCTTTTAGGTCTTTTTTAACTTGATATTAAAGTTTGAGTTGAGAACACAGTTTAAGGCCCTCTTTTTTTACTACACTTATGAGATCTCCATAAGTAAGGGAGTCAAATTGGATTGTTCCTCCAAATTTTTCTCTACAAGGGTTTCTTGAACTCTGTCATTGAAGCCTTAGGAAGACCATAAAGTCTTTCCTTCCAGTAAACCAGCATCAGCTCTTACCATCAGGGTAGCTAGGGAGCATATAGCCATTTAAAGGTCGCAGTGTTCACACATCTTAAATTTTGTAGGATATACGAGTTCTTTCTCCATAAATGCTTGGATCACCTATGAAGTGTTTGGTTATAGCATAAGCTAATCTTATGTTTGAATTTTGCTCTCCTTCTTCATTAGTACTTTTGAGAATATGAAATCTTTCTTTTTCACTTAGGTAGTTTTCCCACCAAAGTTTTAATGTACCATTGAAACCTGCTGTAACTAATTAGACTGACATTAATCCCATCATCGATCACGCAAATAAGTTCTTTATATTGCATTGGCGGAGATACGTGAAGATTTCATGCTCAGAAAGACCATCCTATATTCCAAGAATAGATGTCATTGCTATTATAACTATTTTGTTTTGGTTGTTTTGTGATTATAATCTTGGGGAATGCAGTCTTGATAGAAATTTTTTGATCTTTGATGCGGGTTTTTAACTTTTTGTTATTGTTCTTCTTGTTGAAGTTTCTTCAATAAGTTTTTCTGAAACAACGATTTGTTTCTGATCCATAAAAATTTACTTGTGTTTTGAACAGAGAGGATCTTTTGGCTATTCTGCTAATTTTTTGTTAAAAGTCTTATTAATTCATCATTATTTTTTGTTTCCTCCTAATTTGACGGGTTTTATTGGTTTGAAAGATAAGGTTTTCTTGTTTTTCATCTTTTTCTTTCAGGTTTATAATTTTGTGAAACATTTACTTTCAATTCTATTTAGTTGAGGTTGAAAGTGTTATAGACTGATTTGTGAGAAATTATTTTGTTGGTGAATGCTTTTATATCTTTTAATTTTGTCATTCTAATTTTCATCTTCTTTTGAATCAATTTTGTTTGAAAAGAGTGAGGCTATTATATCTACACCATGAAACTTTTATTACTATTTCTTCCAAGGGGATGGGTTGATACTATTTTCTTCTCAGAAATAGTATTTGACTTCCATTCCTTTTGGAACATATTGATTTGTGAAAACGGATATTTGATATTATTATTTGAAGCATAAATATCAAAATATGTGAACATTGGAATATTCATTTCCATTGTTTCCATAGTTTGATACCATTGTTCTCTAAATTTTTCTCTTATTTCTTTTGATAATTTAGAGAAAAACCATTTCCTTTTTCTTTATGTTCTTGATTTTATCCTGCTTTCTTAAATGTTCTTTGTCTATTTCAAACACATTCTGTTGTCATCATGTTGGTGAGAAGGCTCATCATTTTATTTGACATCATTTGAAAAATGTTGGAACCTATCACGGAGAATTTTGAATATTTGGTTCAGTCCTTGTGTATTTTAAATCTGGAATGGTAGATGAATAGTCTACTCGCTTTTTGCAATATTAAAGGAGTTAGGAGCTCATTTGAATAGGTCTTGCTTTAGATTGGAATTTGTTTTTTGAAATCTTTTCATATGGTAATGAAACCATATGTTGCTTTCTATTCCAAAAAGCATTTGGTATAGAAGAACAAAGATTTTCTTCAATTTGTTTTTGAATGTTTTTTATCCTTTCTTGAATTTGTTTTGAATGTAATTTTTTTCGAGTTCAACATATTGTATTTCTTTTTGAAGAAATTTTGCACATTTTTGTTTTGTTGAATTAAAGAAATAAAATCTTATACTTGATTTATTTCTTTAACTTCAATTCCTTTATAAATTCAAAAGGATTTCTTATTCATTGTATTTAGTTTTTAATCAAAGTTGGCCCATCAATTTGGAAAGGATATAGCGTATTTAGGAAATGAGTTCCTAATCGTTTGATGGCTTATATTTTTACTAGTAAGAATGAAGTTTTGATACAAATACCATTTTGCAAAATATATTGTAATGGTATTTTGTATTGAGCATGAAGGATCAGTCTTAGGCATTGATAGTTTTTGAGAAGTTTTTACAAAATATCTGTTGAATTAACCCTTCCGTATACAATTTAATCGGCTCTGAATCAATTAAAGCTATAAAAACTTTTTTGTAATCAGGATTGATTTTCAAGGTTATCTTTGTATACCATCTTTGTTTTTGTACAATAGTCATACTATGTACAAAAGTTTCAGTTTCTTCATTTGTTTCACTTGTCAAATCTTCTTTTTGAATTTCTAAATTAATTAATCTTGTTTCTATATTGGAATTAAAGAGTTTTAATTCTTTAATTTGTAGTTGTATTTGTTTTACTTCTTCCTGCAAATCTTGCAAAGTTGCCGGTTCTTGTTTTTTATAATATTGAAATATATCTTTCATTTGATAAGCATTTAAAATGTTTATTTTAGGCTTTGGTTTTGAACTTTGTTGTTCTAAAACTTTTCTTATGTATTTTTCTATTTATGAATATATAAATCTATATATAGATATCTATATATATAGATATTTATATAATCATATATGATTATATACAAGCCTGTCCTTATTGCCTCCTTCACCAAATATATAGATATATATACCTGATATATAAATCTATATATAGGCATATCTATATATATATATACTATATATATATATATATATATATATATATATATAGTTATCTATATATATAAATATATAGATAACTATATATATATATTTATATATATATATATATATATATAAATATACAAATATATAGATATATGTATATATCTATATATAAATTTATAAATTTATATATAGATATCTATATATATATATAAATCTATATATAAATATCTATATAAGAATATATCTATATACATCTATATCTTAAGTTTATATATATAGATATATATATATAGATATATACATATATATATATATATATATATATATATATATATATATATATATATATATATATATATATATATATAAATATCTATATATATAGATGTATATAGATATATCTATATAGATATATACATATCCATATATAGATATATCTATATAGATATATACATATCTATATATATATATATTTTTATATATAGATATCTATATATCTATATAGATTTATATGATCATATATATATCTATATAGATTTATATATATATATATATATATATCTATATAAATCTATATATAAATATCTATAGATATATCTATATACATCTATATATCGCACATGGAGTGGACACAACCCTCATTAGGATGGGCTGAGGGTGAGGGCGCGTAGTATAAGGCGCCTTTTTTTTTGTAAGGGTCCCACCCCATGGCTACTCCGACGGGTGGTCCCCGCTGTTTATCACTGGGGCACCGCGGGGGTTTCTTTTCGCCTCCGTGGGCTCGAACGCACAGGACCATGAGGCAGGTATCGGGTCGAGGGTGGTTCCTGGCTCACCAGCTGAGGCCTGGCAGCCGGTTGGTGGCGGTGAGAAGCCCCACGGCTGCTAGCTCATGGTCCCCGAGTTGGCTCACGAGAAAAAGCCTGTGAGAAACCAGAGTAACTGTAGTGGACCACCTCGTCGAAGATGAGCTGAAGTGAGACCCACTACTCTCTAGATATATCTATATAGATGTTATATATAGATTTATATATATTTATATATATATATAGATATCTATAGATAGATTTATATATCTATATATATATCTATATCTATTTATAGATATATAAATCTATATAGATATCTCTATATATATATATATATATATATATATATATATATATATATATATATATATATATATATATATATATATATATATATAATAGATATCTATATATATAGATATGTATATATCTATATAGATATATCTATATACATCTATATATATAGATATCTATCTATAGATTTATATATCTATATATATAGATATCTATATCTATTTATAGATATATAAATCTATATATAGATATCTATCTATACATATATATACTATCTATAGATAGATATCTATATATATAGATATGTATATACATCTATATATATAGGTATCTATATATAGATTTATATATCTATATATATATATATGGGCTATGTATATATATATATATAGATATGTATATATAGATATATATAGATATCTATATATATAGATGTATATAAATCTATATATATAGATGTATATGAGCTAACTATCTATATAGATATTTATATATAGATTTATATATCTATATATATATCTATATCTATATATAGATATATATATATATATATATATATATATATATATATATATACTTATATATATATATATATATATATATATATATATATGTATATATCTATATATATAGATATATATATACATCTATATATATAGATATATAGATTTATATATCACTATATATATATAGATATGTATATATATATATAGATATGTATAGATATGTATATATGTAAGACCCGAGAAATTCCAATTTATGGAATAAGGGCAAAAACGTAATTTTGATTACAAAATTGTAATTACGGTTAAAAATCCGTAATTTATTCTCTAGATCTCGGATGATGAAACGGATTGCACCGTTGGAATCGTCTCGCGAAATCTATTTAGCATGTAAAATTTCGCAATTTTCTGAGACAGTCGGAGTCGGCACGTTTTTCGAGGCATCGCGTCTCGGGTGCCGTAAATCGGTTTTCGATCACGACCAGAAAGCCACATACTATAACATATTACTTATGTACCATAAGTGGTATGGTAGAGAAATGATGAAAATGGACCGGCCGAGATAGTCGAAAATCCAAATACGAGAAGAGGGACATACACATGGCCCAAGAGATTTGATTTTAAGTCACAAAAGACAAGGAAATTAGGGAATAGTCTTCATCTCCTCAAATTGAAGAGATGAGAAACGTGGGATGCAGTAGCTCACAAAACGAAAATGGAGTCTTTTCTAGAGAGGTCTTCGCTTCTACAGAAATGAAAGGCGATCTCGGGCTAGTTGGTTACGACGGACGGGGAAGGAAAAGCGTTCGAGAGAGGCGAGGTTCTGCGTGGACCCGGGTGCGAGTTTTGACAACTCAAAGTGGGATTTTCTCCCCCCTGCGCGTTTTATTACATTTTTAAGGGTTTTAATGTTTCGAGTTGGTTTGAGGCCGTGAGAGCCGTTGATCGATCCCGAAAACATGGGACCAATTGTTAAATTTCTTGGGGATTTTCCCACCATCAAGGCCCCTTGAGAAATTAGGGGGCTGTTTGGGTGTTTTTAATTCCATAATTTTGCTTTAAATCATGAAATTGATATGGAAAAAGGCCGGGATTGGGCCGCTTGGTCAGTCCCGGCTGTAGGAATGAAATTGCATAAATTTTGGAGACTCTTTGGACAGCCGTGAACCTTCAGAATCTGTAGTGGGTTGTTGTGTTAGAATTTATGGAATAAATTCTATTTTGGTGATTAGGAGACCGGAAACGGGAATGGAAAATCGGTTCCACCAAGAGGAACCGCTGTAGGAAGTGTGGGCTGCCCGTGGACAGCCCACTTACTCTGTTTTAGGGCCCGCAAAGCAGTCCGGGTTTTGTGATGTAATTGGGCTGAAATTGTCCATGTGTTTTGAGTATAAATTGTATGAATGAGTGACTTGATTTGGTGTGGTGTAGAAATCAATAGGTTAATGCTTAATGAGAGTTAACATGAGGTCACAATTATATGGAGATATAATTGTGTATGTATAAACCATTGGGAATAAAGATTGTGATTTGCTCAATTATATGGAATATAATTGTGAGCATAAACCGTGGAGATGAAATTATAGATTATAATTGAGCTAAATTGGTGATACTTGATGTGTTGGAATTACATCAAATTGTAATTGTAGTTGGGGATGAAATATGCATATTGACATATTTTGTAAATGATTTTGAAAATGGCATAATGCATTTCATATGCCTTTGGGTAGCCTAGAATTAGGTGTGAGTGCATGACAAGGTATTTTAGTAAAAGCGGATATGTTTGCGAGAAAGGAATTTCAGGATGATATTGGAAATTGGGTTGGGAGATGGGCGGCGGTCGCGGATGAGGACCATGACTGTTTGAGCTCACCAACCAATTCATCGGTGAGTCAGCAAATTAAAATATATCATGTCGGATGGCGAGTTGATATTTGACCGTGGAGGGTGATCCACAAACAATTAGCCATATATATCAATCGTCGGATGACCCAATTGATATATATATTCATCGGAGGGTTGCCCACTAATAAATTAATAATTCTCATACGAGGCTTAGGCGAGTGTAGGGAAGTCGATGAGGGCTCGGGATGCAGGTTGGTCGCGTGAACGTTGATAGGATCGTGCATTTCTTGAATGTTTGTTTTAAATTGGAACATTACCCAGCGCACTTAGGTGGTGAGTAGCCCACTTAGGGCGATTCTCCTACTGAGCTTTAGCTCACCCAGTCGTGGGATCCCCCTTTTCACAGGTACAGGGAGCGTGCGAGGAGAAGACTCATCCTAGAGACCGTGGATTAGAGAAGAAAAGCCCGGATTGTGGCTTTGGCTTGTGATATCTCATGTATTAAATTTTCCTAATTTTAATATATGTTGTATAAAGTAAAACATTTGAACTCTTGTAACTGTGGGTATATAGTTGACTTCATGGTTAGTATGTATTATGAGATCATTGTGGGCTAAATGGCCGTATTACTCATGTGATTTGATCTCTTCGATATATTGAGATATAAATTGGGTGCTTGAGACCGAGGGTTTAAGTGCGAGATATTTTAATTGGGTAAGAGCTCCTAGGTACCGGGGCTGCCGATTTTCTAAAGTGGCGTCGGGTAACAGGCCTCCGCTGTATTCGCGGGTTGTGGGTCAGTCAACGGACCCGGGATTAAGGGGCGTCACAATATATAGATATCTTATATATACACATAACTATATAGATATATACATATCTATATAGATATATAGATATCTATATATCTATATATATATATATATATATATATATATATAGATATATAGATTTATATATCTATATACTACAGACTTATCTATATATATATATATAGATATGTATATATCTATATAAATTTGCCGGCCTGCTACGGACTTATATTGAAATGCAGAGGTGCTGGCCCCAAAACCGGGGAGTCCGTTGACTACCGTCGGCCAGCGGAATACAAGTAGACGTCGAGTACCAGCGATCACTGGGGCGCGGGAGTCTCCTTTGCCGAGCCTCTACCTGACAAACTGCATATAGCTGTCCCAAGCGATTCAATCTGCTCTAATATATATATCAAAATATATCCAATATGCATACCAACTATATATATTCCATAGTTACAAGAGTTATATCTTCGCTCTTAAACAATACATATATTAAACTTAATTGGATTCTAATACATGTAAACATGACTCAAAGCCACATTCGACTTTTTCTTCTAGAACTCAGCCTCTAGGACGACGAGTCTCTCCTTGGCAGCTCCTGTACTGTAAAAGGGGATCACGACGGGAGTGAGCTAAAGCTCGATGGAGAATACCTAAATGGGCTACTCACCACTAAGTGCAGTGCAATGTTCCAAATTAAACACACATTCAAGCAAATGCATGATCCTACTTGAATGTCTACATGACCAACTCGAGTCACCGACTCTCACTCGCCTAAGCCTTGTATGAGAATTATTATTTTATAAGTGGACAACCCTCCGTGTATATATATCAATTGAGCGCTCCGGCTGATTGATATATTATTTGTTGTAGACTACCCTCAGATGAATATATATCGTGGAGCCGCTCAGGCCGGTTGATATATTATTTTGTTTGTGGACTACCCTCCGATGAATATCAATTGGGCCGCTCCGACGATTGATATTATTTGTTTGGACTACCCTCCGATATTTTATATTTTAGACTACCCTTCGAACCATTTTTCTCTAGACTCATCTCATGCACTATCTCCTATAATCCTAGGATGTTCCAGTGCATATGGAATGCATGTGTGCGGTTCAATCTGATCCATCACATGCAAATATATAAACATGAATATACTCGCATAATCCAAATCACGTCATGTTATGTAGTATACATTTCATCACATCAAAATTAGCTCACTTAGGCTAATGATCAATCACAAGTAATTCAATTTGAATCACTTGACCAAACACATATTTCACACAAAAATATATTTTGAAAACAGCATTTAGGAATAGTGAAACCTAGGTTACTATTCTGAAAAATCCTCAAACTCAAGTTGTTCACTTAGTGAACCCGCAATCCACGGCCATTCCCGGCCTCAATCAAACCAATACATGATTAACAATAAATATTTTGGAATTAAAACACCCAAACAGCCCTCTAAATTTACGGCGTCAAGTAACAAGAAAAATCTAAAAATTTCCCTGAAATTCGGTCCCATGTTTTGGGACCGATCAACGACCCCTCACGGCCTCAAACCAACGAAACATTAGTAAAACATTTAAAATGGGAATAAAACCTCAGTAGGAGAAAATCCTACCTCAAGGAGTTTGAAGAAACTCCGATCCGGAGTCAACGTTGCACGCTCCGCGTGAGCGTTTCTCCTTCTTGTCCGAAGGCCGTAGGCGGTCGGTTGTCACAAATCTAGAGAGAGTCAGAGACCTTCTCTCTAGAATCTCCATTTCCGTTCTGTGTACTTTGGACCTCTTTCTCCTCCTAATTCGTTTTTCTCTTTAGTTTAAATGGAAGATGGTCATGTACACTATTAGATCTTTTAGTCGCCAAACATTTAGTAGAAAATGATGCTTATGTCATACTTTTCTCGATTTGATGATGGCTTCGCCGACGTCCATTTCCTCGTTCTTCTACTCACACCACTTATGGTACATGAGTACATGCTATATGTGACTTCCGTCGCGCATCGAAAATCGTTTTCACGACACGAAGCGCGATGCCTCAGCGTCTTGGGTCGACGTCTCGGAAAATTCACGAAACTTCACGTCTTCGGCTAGATTTCGTGAGATGATTCAGCGGTGCAATCCGTTTTGTCATCGAGATCGGAGAAATTAATTACGGATTTTTAACCGAAATTACAATTTTGTAATTTAAATTACGATTTGCCCTTATTCTAGAAATTGGAATTTCTCGGGTTTTACATTCTCCCCTCCTAAAATGGAATTTCGTCCGAAATTGAGCTTGATCTTTATCAAACACATGCATATGCAATATGCACTCTACCATGCATGTAAACTAGTCATTTAAATCTTAAACGACTAAACCACGCATTGCCTTCATCCTAAACAAGAAGGATAAGTGGCCCATCGTGTCCTCGCGCCTCCCACGCTGACTCTTCCACTCACAAGGTCGCCATAGCACTCCTCACTGCCCCACGATCTTGTGTCGCAAGACCCGATCACTTCGCTTATCAATACACACCGGTCCCTCCTCGAAGGTCCCATCCAGTCATCTAATTCGCCCCAATCCACACATGAGCCGGATCTCGAGTATAATCCCGAGCATGTGAGACAATACCGTGGACACCTATCATGTCACAGAATAGCACCTAAGATTAATCGTGTCTACTCTCGAGGCATCTCTGAAGGTCCTATGAATCTCTGGGCATACTTCCCACGTCATTTAACCTCGACACCACCCTCTCTAGAATCACCTTCATGGAAACGCCGATCATCAACTCGAACTCTATGGTCACGTCGACATCGACATAGCTCTTCACCGGGATCCGAGCTCAGAAGACGCTGTCGATCAAGCCCACCTTCTCGTGAGGTGTCTCTAATCGTATCGTAGACCAAATGACGGAGTTCCTCTCCCACCCTATCCACATAATCTGATCTACATGGCATTCCCACACAATGTCTCATATGGTGCCATTCGATAACACCCATCTGATAATTATTTGCTGGCGACCTACTTATGCAAGTACTTAATCCTCTTACCTTTATGATCCAGACACATGTTCGCAACATGCCTCTCTAACAACTTTATAATCCATACACACGAACTCCCACACAACCTCACTGTGCAGAACCGCTAACCTCTCCAAGGTTTCACCACTGGTTAACTCAATGGACTGGTCAACTCAATCCATGCCATGCATGACATCCATTTTACCGAGCCTCGCAAATTTCATCAAGACCCAATGCAATTTCCAGATAGTATCCAACTCGTAGTCACCCCGACTCCTATCAATTAACCCTAAGTCTCAAGGCGATAACCATGTCCCTCAGAGCCATTCCGGCAATATAAATTCTTCCCAAACAGGTCGTTTACTACAGCCACTTGGCACTGAGACTGTGTCTCTTTACAATCCCAACTGATTTTCAACAGGATCATACGATCTCCCTTTCTGACCCAAACACACTTTAATTATTCTCACTTACTCGAATCAACTATGAGTCTTCATTGCATCGCAAATCAAAGACAACTCACCCCACACTACCAAGAGTGGTGAATGACCCTACCGTGCACTCCACACCACTCGACGCGATGTCACCATGCACATGAACGTGAATGATGCTATATTCAGGATAACCAATCCCTGCCCAATTCATTTAGCAAAATCTCGAGACTCCTCTCATTCATAATCCCGACCTATCTGGTCAACTCTCACCCTACATCCTAGGAAAGAGCATCTATTCAGGGCTTCTCAAAAGGTCTTAACCTCTAAGCCCAAATCCAATGCGTCGTGGCTCGCATGACAAATCCAACATGTCCCACTATCAAGAACCCGATGGTTTGCCAACTCATCCATGTCCAAACTCGACAATCAACAACCAACAGTTCACACCCTAAAGTCCACCACGCCTTCCTTCCGCCGCGAACTCCTCGACCGTCCCCCGACTTCACCCACACTCCGCCCTCCGCCATTCCGGTTGGCCGGGAGTGCTTCAGATAGCACACCGAACCGGAACCGGTTCCTCCGACCCATACCAGAGGCGGAGGTAACAACCAGATACCTCCGTCCCACGGCTAATCTGACTGCATTGTCCCAAAGTCTTCGGGATCCCCGTTCCTCCGGCAATCCTTCCACTCATGCTCAATCCTCGGCCCTAGTCCCTAAACTACAGGAAGCGTGTCTTCTACTCTCTTCCCCTCAACTAGGAGAAAGCCGATCCTCCCTTCTTGTTACCAACACCCGTATCCCGAGTGTTCCAAGTATCCTCGATTTCTACGGTCGTGGTCGCCCCAACCATGGAGTCATGACCAGGGCGGTCCTACGATCCCGCCCGAATGGACACCTCAACCCATTTCTTGTGTCTCTGCATTGCTCCATCAAACCTAAGAAACTACGCATTCTAAGATTGACATTCTAGCCTCTCCCAACTCATCAACGCTCAACCTTCTCTAGGTCGATTGATACCCCGATACTAACACCACGTGTCCCAAAATCTCACCTCTTCGAAGCCAAAACTCGCACTTTACCGAATCATGTACAACCTGATGGTCTCAACAATCGCAAACGACATCCTCAAGTGATACTCATGCTCTACTCGATCGAGATCAAAATGTCATCCACGAAGATCATGGCTAAACGACTGGTTGGGTTTTAAACACCATTATTTAGATCCATAAATGTCGCTTAGCGCATTGCCAATCCAATGGGCATCACCGTAAACTCAAAGTGCCCGTAACGCGTCCTAAACGCCGTCTTAGGGATATTTGTTCCCCAACCTCGGGCCGATGGTAGAACCAAAGTGGCAAGGCCCATTCATAGACTCGCTCTTCTCAATCAACAAATAAATCATCAACTTCTTAATGGGTACCGACTTTGTATCGTAACCTGTCGTCGCGGTCAATCAATGCACAAACATGTCTTGTCCTTCTGCAATCAGAACTAAGCGCCTGTAAGGCTTCTGCCTAATAAACCCTTATCCAATAGCTCTTGTAACCTGACCGAGTTCCGTAACTCACCTGCCATCCTATGAGTCATAGAGACGGGAGAAGTACTCAGAGCGTAATCCCGACACCGGTCTACTACCCTCTCGTGGAGGTAGTCCAAGTAGCTCATCCGGAAAACATCCACATATTTGCACACTACTCGAGTGCAGATCCAAGTCCGATCCTCTCGCCTCAGGTAAGGCTCAGACAACTCTCAATCGCCCCTGATACTTCTGACTATGATACCGTCTGTGCCAAAATGTCATGATTTTCCTCTCAAATACCACAGCAATCGGGCCTCGTGATAGGCTGTGAATCCCCTCCCGCGCTCACAATCGACACAACTTGTAAATCGTCACCAGAATCCATTCAAGATGATACTTCCAACTCACATGTCCATAATCCTCAGTCCACCGTGAGCAGAGTCCCCAGACCTGAACTTCACAACCTCACTATCATCTTATTCTCGCCTATTCCCTAGGGGATACTCACTATAAACTACTTCCTCTAAGGTCTCTAGAGGTCCTTGCTCCATTTCCACCATATTTGGGTCTTCATTTCCCTACCTAGAACGCACTAGTCTTAACCGGGTCGTACAGAGGTAATCTCCACAAAATCAACATCTTCTCGTTTCGCATGAACCAATGGTCTACACCATCTGGACTCTACCCCCCGTGAATGCCTGGAGATGATACGCCCACAAACCTCCGGAGGTTACTAGGATCTCCCCGGCTTCACCGCTATACCACCCTATGGCGAGCAGCATTTCTCCACGTAATACCTACAAATTTCTAAGAGTCTCAACATCAAACATCGTGTTTCATCAAGACTGTGATTTCTCTACGTCCTCGTCTCTCGACTACCATCTATACCGTTTCAATGGCAACAAGAGTCATTTAATTTCACTTTCAATCTAACTAGTAATGCAGATGCCGCACATTAATAGATTCTTGACAACCATGAACCTAATCTGCCTATTTTCTAAGTGGCGCTAATTTCAAACCACTAATTTATTTATTTCAATTAGGTTCTATGCCCTTGTTCATTTTGATATTCAAACCCCATATCAGTTACTTTACACCTTTGAAGATTTATCTTTTTCCTACATAATGATTTCACCATGTATACTTCCTTAACTACCGCAAGCAATCACGATTTCAAATGGAAGTTATCCTACAACACATATTCTAAGGCAACCTCTGAGACACTAATCATACATAAATCAAGCAGAGTTGTTAATACTGTCCTCAAGATTACTGCAGAATGCAAGAATCCATTTTATTTAAAATATCGCTTTAACAAAACTTTATTTCTGTGTATCTTACTAAATTCTTATTTTTCGGAAAATTTTATCAAATTTTATTTTATTGATTTTCAAAAAAAAAAAATTTCAAATTTCATCGCTCACGCTGACCTACAATGTTAATGTTCACCGATTACTATTCACTCGCTTATCAGCTCAGCGGATTACCATTCACTCTGACACGCTCACCGACACTATTCACGCTTACTGTCTTCATGGATTACCGTTGTCATTAATACAAACATTGCAAACACAATTACCTTCCACTACTACCTTGCAATACAATTTTCCAACCCTTTCCTCAATACACTCTTGTATATTGCAAATACAATTTCTATATGTTTATCCCACTTATTGCAACATAATGCCACATGAATTCCTTCTCAGTATCACACCAAGCTTTCTACCTGCCTTCTTCTCACATTTCAAAATTCCATCATAATATAATTTCCTTTACTTTGTTTCTTTTGCAATACATAATCCCAATATAATATTAGCCTAATTTCTGCTGCAATACACTCTCACCCATGTCTTTGGTTGCACACAACTCAACTCAGAATGGTGCACTTTATTCTCACAATATTAATACCTCCACTCTTCAAGTTTCTTCCCTTTAATACAAAACTCAGACGTAGTCAAAAATATTTTTTTATATATTTAAAAGAGTCTAAAACTTATTTTGCCTAAAAATTAATTAATTTTTTTTTCATTTATTTTAAATCGGAAAATTTAAAATCACCAAAATCATTTTTTCCATTTTTCCATAATACATCAAATAAATTCATAAAAATTTATTTTCTTCACTTTTCTTCAATTTTACACCATATAAAAACCTAGAAAATTATTTTCCTCTTTCTTAACCAAATAAATTTATAAAATTTATTTTCTTTTCCAGCTTTCCACTCGAAAATTTTCCACTCAAATAAATTTATAAAAATTCTATTTTCTTCTATTTTCTTCATTCCTATCCAATAAATTTATTAAAAATTTATTTTCCTTCATTTTTATTCCCTGGGCTTTTGGTGTTAATTATACCACTCTAAACATTTTCTAAAATATTTATTAACTCATCTATGTGCTAATCACCAAGCACGCAAATATTATATCATTAATATTACAAACCAGTTATACACACAATCACTAATTAATCTCACAAAATCAATAAACACATCAACACACGTACGTAGTGTCCTAGTTTTGTCCTTGATTTTCCTAGGTAGAATCTCATACCTAACTCAATCACAAACCACACCTAGTGGCGATGTTTTAATTCGCCATGGTCAAGCTCCAAATTTTCTAATCAGGTTCCCATAAACCCATACTCCACACCCATACCACCTTATGTGATGGATACCCAAACCCGAGCTCCCTAGGCATTCGCATACCTAAGCTCCGATGGCTGCCGTGACGTCCCAAAACACGGTCCGTTGACCACCACAACCCGCTGACATATATGGACGCTGTTACCTGGACAATACTTAAATTCCGTAGTCTCAGACGGGGAGCTTCCACTAATTACAAACCCCGTATATAACCTCGTCCCTATAAACAATATATGCAATATATATATCAAATATATCCAATATGCATACCAACTATATATATTCCTTAGTTACAAGAGTTAACATCTTCACTCTTAAACAATACATATATTAAACTTAATTAGTTCTAATACATAAACATCAACAAAGCTTCACATTCTCGACTTTCTAGAACTCACCCCCAGGATCTAACCGTCTCCTCGCACGCCCCCTGCACTGCAAAAAGGGGATCCCACGACAACAGCTAAAGCTCAAGAGGAGAATCCGTGACACCCCAAAACCTCGAACCTATTGATCACCGTTTCAACTCAAGGGAAACTCCGTATGTCTCATATCATGAGACCCATATGAGTAAACACCAATAGCCCATCATCATACTGGCCCATACTCTGGGCACAAGACCATACATTTCCTCATAGATCTAAGAGTTACATCACTCCTAATACAAAACATACATTAAAAACTAAATGCTCTAATATATACACAAAATAAGAATCAAGGCCACAGTCCGACCCGCTTCATAATCCTGGCCTCTAAGGAGCGCTGCCCCGCCTCTGCACTGGTCCCGTACCCGAGCGGGGGTCCCACGATCTGGGTGAGCCAACGCCTGCAAGAGAGATAAACCCATATGGCTATTTTACCAGTGCACATGCAAAATGATCATTTCACGTCAAACCCACAACCAATCCGCACACGTTATCTCATCATGGAAAAAATCTACATGCATGTATGAGACGACACCGTACATGGCCCAAGCACGGTCAACTCCTCCTAATTCCACCACACCTAACGCAAGTGCTACGGGAAATCAAGACGTAGTCAATCTACTCCCATCTCACAACCTATAGCTTCATATGATATTTATTTGATCGTTTGGTGTCTGGGCAATGTAACTTTCTGGGTCTCACCGCGGCCCTACACCTGGTTACTTTTCTGCCACCGGAGGATACGCCTGCCTGAACTGCTGTGTTTTTCACCCGAGGGGCATTCATCCCCTACTTGCTACGCCCGACACATTTTATTTTCCATTTTAACCACTATGGAACTCAATTGACTTCGCCCCATTCCCAAGCCCACATGATTCAACACCACCGCAAGTACAATCGCACTATACACCTCATGAATGCATGTTACCGCACACCAAATGCCATGCCACTACACTCAAACCCATGACCAATGTATGAAAACCCTACATGGACATTCTACTAATCGCACACTATGTGTGTGCTATGAAGCACTTCAAGTCTAATGCACACAACATTTCATATATTTAACATACATGTAGTCGTTAATATTCCACATATTCAAATCAGTACATCACATAAAACATGCACTAACCGTATTAGTTCCAAATTCTCAGATGGCATTCATTCAAGTAATAACAAGCCAAACTTTGATTTTCACCTTAAACTCGTAAAAACAAACAGCACATCCAAAACATGCACAACCATATTAGTTCCAAAATTCTCGTATGCTAATATTCACAATTCTGCATGCTATTCATCAGTTATCGCCCATGAAAATTCCTCAGATGTTAACATTCACAACCTACTGAGATCACACTCGTATGTTATTCATCGCCATCGGGCTCAGAAAAATTCTGCATGTTAATCATGCATGAAAGCCCATAAATTCCATGTTTTTCATGCATACAAAATACACCAAACTAAGTTTTTCTTCAAGATAAAAACCTAGAACATTCTCCATGTTAGTCATGCATACAAGATATTACAGAATTCAACCGGCAGTTTTCTTTGATCGAAAACCTAAAACATTCAAGATGTTAGTCATGTATGAGTTTTCCATAAAATTCATCATGTTTTTCATGCATACACAATACACAAACTGAGTTTTCTTCAAGATAAAACCTTAGAACATTCTGCATGCTAGTCATGCATACAGATACATCAAACTAGTTTTCTTTGATCTAATAACTCCAAAACATTTTTGCATCTTAGTCATATAAAGCTCCGTAAAATTCTTATGTGTTTTTCATGCATACAATACTACACTCCATTGAGTTTACCAAAACTAAGAGCATTCTGCATATGTTATTGCATTAAAGGATACACAAAACTCGGAAGCTTTCTTTGATCTAAACACCCAAAACATTCGCATGGAAGCCTGCAAAATTCCTCGTGATGTTTTTCATTCATACAATACTACACCGTATCAGCTTTCTCGCCTAAAAACCTAGAACATTCTGTATATGGTCAGTGCATGAAAGGATACACAAAATGAGTTTTCTTGACCAAAGACTCCAAACATTCCTTCGCATGGAAGCCCAGAAATTTCTGCATGTTTTTTCATTCATAAAATACTATACCCAGATTGAGTTTTCTTAGTCTAAAACCTAGAAAGATTCATATGTCAAGTCATGCATGAAAGGATACACAAATTGAGTTTTCTTTTCGATCTTAAATATCCAAAACATTCTCTGCAGATGGAAGCCCGTGAAATTTCTGCATGTTTTCTATCCATAAATAATACACTTACTGAGTTTTCTTTCGGGCCTAAAAATCTCTAGAACATTCTGCATGTTGGCTGCGTATGAAAGGATTAGCACAAACTCAGCTTTCTTTGATTCTAAACACCCAAATATTCTCGCACTGAAGCCTGTAAATTTCGCATGTTTTCATTCATAAAATAATACACTGTGATTATGTATTAACATCACAATTTCGCCTTCAACCCATAATCAGTACAACATCAAAATTCGGGCCTTAAACCTGTAAAATTCAAAGATGGACATCACAAATTCAAATTTTAAACTCGTAAAATTCTCAAAAGATGGACAACATCACACCATGTTTTTCATTCAAATAATCACAGAAAACTCAACCATATGCCATTTCCATGGCCCCAAACAAGGAAATACCAAAAGAGGCCATATCCCTCACCTTCATGTGTAGGACGCTCTCGATCCACCTGGGTTCAAACAATGGAGGAAAAAACTTCCTCCTCCCCTTTCTCCTTTCTTCTTACTCGTTTTCTTTTCTTCCTTTCTTCTTTCTTTCTTTCTTCTCTCTTTCTTCTTCTCTTCTTCTCACGAATTGTTCACATCCCTCCCTCAAACTAACAGCCAAGTTGGCTCCTCGACTTCCAGTGAGCCCACCTAACATCCATTTGTTCGACATCATCAACTCCAAGACCAAGTTGTTCCATGCCACAATCTCTCAACCACTCTCATGCCCAAGTACGAGGTGGCTCGACATTTGGCTCCCACCCAACTCATGCAATCCTATGGCATGACACTGGGCCCATCCACGTGTCAAGTGTCTCCCATGCAAGCGCCACAGGCAACCCATGGATCGGGTCTGCTCGCCTCAACACGTGCAAAACCGACAGCCTCTCAATTCGACGCAGCTCGCTTCGTCCAATCCATAGATTTCATGAGATGATTCTAACTAGCGTGATCCGCTTCACATCCGAGGTCTGCAGAAGATCTAGTGGTTTTCGCCCTCACTGCTCCGTAAGAATTACCAATTCGCTCATTTTCAAAAAAAAATTTTTTTTTTCCGGGTTTCACATTCTCCCCCCCTTAAAAGAATTTCGTCCCGAAATTCCCGCATACATACAAACAATCAACCACATGCATATGCACAACATTTAAAAACATTAATGACCAGAAACGCACCTTCCCTTCAAACAAGAAGGATAGTTGGCACGCACTTGTCCCGCTCCCATGCCGCCTCTCCGACTTCTGGCACGCCATAACACCTTCACAAGTCTCACGCCTTCCACGCAAAAACCCCGCTCTCGCCATCCATGATACGCAGACCGTCCTCCTCGAAGGTCCTATCAAAGATCACAAATAAGCTCTCCCCAATCCACTATATGACTTGGATCTGGAGTGTACTTCCGGAGCATAGAGACGTGAAACACCTCATGAACGCTTGACAAACTCGGTGGCAACGCCAACCGATACGCAACCGCGCCCACCCTCTCGAGTACCTCGAAGGGTCCAATGTACCTCGGCGACAACTTCCCTCGTTTTCCGAATCTGATCACTCCTCTCTTAGGCATCACCTTCAAGAAGACATGATCACCCACCGAACTCTGCAGGTCGCCGTCGATATCAGCCAGAACTTTTCGTCATTCGAAAAGTTAGTGAGACGCTCGATCATACCCACCTTCTCGAGGTGCGTTCTAATCAAATCCGGACCAAAGGATGGAACTCTCTCCCACCTCCTCGTCCAACATACTTCCAAGTGATCGAAGATGGCCTCCCATAGAGAGCCTCATAAGGTGCCATCTCAATACCGCTGATACCGTTATCAGAGCGAACTCTACTGCGGCAAGTGCTCCTCCCAAACACCTCGAGATCCGTGACGATGCTCGTAGCATGTCCTCTAAAATCAATAGTCCGCCTGACACCATCCGTCTCGAGGATGCAGTGCTTAGATCATCTAAAGTCATGCCTACGGCCTCCGAAACCTTCCAGACCGAGCCAGAAACCGAGAGGATCCCGGATCCGATACTATGGAGACCGGAACCCATGCAACCGCACTATCTCCCGTACATACAACCCGTAATTCCTCCAAAGGTGAAGGTCATCCGCACGGCTGGGAAAATGTGCCGACTTGGTGAGCCTACCCACCATAACCCATATCGCATCATATTCTCCGTGTGGATGTCCGCGGGCAAAGAGTCACAAAGTTCATCGTGATGTGCCCTACACTTCCACTCCGCCATCTCCAATGGCCGAGTAGCCTGCCGCCTCTCGTGCTCGCACTGACTAGTCGGCACGTGAGAGCACCGCTTTTGACAAACCTAACATGCCTCTTCATCCCCGCCCAAGAATATCGGGCGACGAAGGTCATGATACATCTACAACTGACTTAGTCAAATGGACCTGGAGCAATGGAACTCCTCAGGACCTCCTCCTCAATCCATCAACTGGGACCACAACCCGGTCCCCATACCGAAGACTACCATCTATGTGGATGGCCCAAATTTTCGCCCACGTAGACTGACCGCATTCTACCGATGGATACTAGTTCGCTGGGTCCCGCACCGGACTCTATCACCGTCAAGAGAGACCTGGCCAGAGCCATCATACATCCTAAGGTACCGAGCTCGCTCATCGTATCAGCGCCTAAACCGCCATCGCTCGAGCATCTACCATTCTCGAGTTGTTACTGGGCCAAGATCAGGCCTTTCTGGCCATGCGCATCGCCACCACATTTGCCTTACCTCTGCAGATGGTACAAAGAAGTCGCATCTTCCAAAACCCATCCACCTACGCCGCTTCTCAAGAGGTCTCATTGCTGAAGATGTATTTCAGACTTTTATGGTCCAAAACACTCGAATCAAGCCACCATATAAGTAGTGACGCAATCTTCGTATAAGAATTACTGGCAGCCCCAACTCCATGCCGCGGTACCCGCTCGTGATTCTTCAACTGCCGAGAACCATAAGCCACAACCTTCCCGGACTCCGCACGTAACACACCCTACCCTCGGGTCTCTTCGAAGCATCACAAAGACACCGTACCTCCTGTCCTTCCTAGACTAATAGAATAGGAGCCTAAGGCCTCCTTCACCTGAACGTCACACATGAGACATCCCATACAAATCACCTCCTTCCGGCCACCTTGTCATAAAGGCCGCAATGAGAAATCCTCTATAAACCTCCCTCGTACTCGCCAACTCAAAACTACGTATCTCGAAGACTCCGACTTCACCCTCCCAACTCATTGGCAAATTTCACCTTCCCCGGTCCACCGACACGCCCGGTCGGGACACCACGTGTCCCAAGAAACCCACTCCCGCCAGCCAAAACTCGCACTACTAACTTGCATATAACTCGATGATCCCTCAAAAGTCGTATACGATTCTCGCTGATCCTCACGCTTCTCCACCTCCGATCGGCAGATCGGGATGTCATCAACAAAGACCACCACAAATTGATCTAAATAGGTCGGGAACACCCATTCACGTAGGTCCATGAATGCCGCCGGCATTCACACAATCCAAAGGGCATCACCGGTGAACTAAAGTGCCCATACCGCCCCTAACGCCGTCTGGGGATGTCCGCCCTAACTCTCTCAATCGATGGTAACCAAGGCGGTTGTCCATCTCGGGAGAGACTGCCGCCCCTTCCGCCTGATCAACAAGTCATCAATCCTGCAATGGATAACGATTCCTCGATTGCAACCCCGTTCAACTCGTCAGACCGATAGTCTAAGGGTCTTATCCTTCTTCGCAACAACCTGAGCACCCCATGGTGAAGTACTGGTCTAATGAAACCTCGCCTGAACTCAGATTCCGACCTCGAGCCTCAGAATCCTCAACCTGGCGCTCATCCTGGCGTGCAGTCATAGAAATAGGCTGACGCCCCAGATGCAACTCAATGGGAAAAGCCTACATCTCTCTGCTGGAGGTATCCTTGCAGCTCGGTCCTAAAAACATCTCAGACAAGAAACCACCCGAGGTATTCACATCCCGTCTCACTCGCCCTCCGTGGTAAGGCCACAAATTAACCCGTCACAACCGCCCGTGCCATTGTGAATCGTACACAAGATGGGGTGAAACATCGTGCCTATTCCCTAAACACAACACAAGCACCTGGCTCGTGTGTAGCGAGATAACTCCTCATACGATCACACCCATGACAAACCCGATGTGTCACACCAACACCTTGAGGATGACCTCAACTCGACATGTCCATGACCCGAAGGTCCACCGTGAGTAGAATCCCGTAGACCCTAACTCACATCCTCGACATATCCGATCAATTCTCTCCTTAGTCCCTAGTGCAGAGAACCCCATATAAATGGCTCTGCCTAGTCCCAACCTCTAAGCCTAATACTCTCACACAAGATGCAAGACAAAGGAATGCGATGCACCCGAGTCAAATAACACCGCCATGCGAGAAAGAGCAGAAACGCACTCGAATCATCGACTGGGACTGGCCAAGCCTCGCCCAGGAGCAATGGCGAAGACACGCCCGAGCCCCGAAGTCCCGGGTCCCGTACATCCCGCCCTCACCACCTACCTCCGGCCCTTTGCCTGGTCTGCGGAAACACTGGCGCTCGTGTCGCACCCTCGAGATCGATACTGCTCGGCCCATGCCGGGTAAGTGAGGAACATATCAGTCTCGCCATACTCCCACCGATGACGGATCAGGTGTCCCCGATCCCGAACCCCGATTCAGGACAATTACCATGTGTCCCAGGTCAAGGGCGTTGGAACATGTCATCTTCCTACTGGACCGTAACTGACCGCCTGCCCCGGCTGCTACGCCCGCCCAAACCTCGCGAACATAAGTCCTCCGGCTTCTTTCCCGAGCTCCGGGCCGAACTCGCTCTCTTCTTGCCACTAGCACCCGTGATCTCGATGCTACGAAGCGCCATCTACTCGCTCAATAATCAAGGCCGCACTAACCATCGAGTCCATATCTCAGGTTATGTCCCACAACTCGCCTCCTGGGATGGACAACTCAACCCATCCTCGAACTTCCTCGACTCGTCGCCAACACATAATCATCCCCGAAACGCGCCAACTCGGTGAATCCTGCCACGCACTAAGTACGCCATCGTCCCTCGTCCCCACCAAGGAACTCTCTGCCTTCGTGACAAGTCTAGCGTAGTCGGAAAGTGCCTCCCCATGAATAGTCTGCGAAATCATCCCATGTCATAGTCTCCAGTCCCTGAAGTCGCGACCCACTCCCACCACATTCGGGACTCACCTCAAGCCGGAATGAAGCTACTGCATCCGAGCAGTATCCGAGGTGATCTCCATAGCCCAGAGAATCCTCTCAATATGACTGAACCAATGGCTCGCTAACATCGGTCCCTCCTCCCGTGAACGCCTGAGGATGGTGTGCTCTCGAACCCTCCTGAGGTTACTCCGCACCTCCCCTCGACTCTACCAGATCACCGTGAAGCCGCTGCCATCGCAGCACCCATGGCCCCATGGTTGCCAGTCGATCAAAAACAGTGGTAGTCGATCATCACCCGTACCCACTACATCGCCCTCTACTCGCCATCTACACACTGCCAAGAAGTTTAGAATCATTTTCGTGTCCAACCGTTAGCACACATGCCGACTCAATAATGTACTTAATATCCTAACCATCCTTGTTTCCCAAACTCCTAAGGTTACGCTTTCAACCCGTTGTTCGCATTTCATATATCCTACCATGTATATAATTCACGCACTTCACACAATCATGCACATACAATCAAAGCATAAACAAGAAAAACACAATGCATGTTGTGATCTAACTCGCCTCAGACTCCTGTAAATCATCTACCTGTATTCTCGACACCAACTATGATCCGATATCAATTTCCGAACACTCAGGTAACTCTAACTCAAGCTCCAACACCAAGCTATATCAGCCGTGATGCTCCCACACACAACAAAAGATGTCCTAAACCCATGCCCCACCAAGCCCTAGGTATCGTGACACCTAAGCTCGATAATTGCCGGTGACACCTCAAACCGGTCCCATCGACCAACACAACTCTCACAAGGAACCTCAGACAGTCTTCATATCACGGCATCCACACACGAAGAAATGGGCCTAATACCATCATACTCGTCCATACTACACAAGACCACACATTCTCTATAGATCTAAGAGTTATTACATCACTCCTAATACAAAAACATATATTAAAACCAGTCGCTCTAATATATACACAAAATAAGAATCAAGGGCCACAAATCCACTAGCTTCATAATCCCGGCCCTAAGGAGCCACTCACTGCACCGTCCCTGCAGACTCAAAGGTCCCACGACGGCGTAGCTAACGCCCAAAAGAGAGATAAATCCTAATAAGGGCTATTTCCCTACCCAGGTGCACATGATCATTTCACAACCAAACCCACAAACCATAATCCAGACACACAGCATCTCATCATGGAAAAAAATCTACATGCATGTATGAGACGACATCGCACATGGCCCAAGTACCGGTCAACCTCCCACCCACCACCCAACTAGTGCCAACGGAAATCAAGATCGAGTCAATTCCGACTCTATCTCACAAACTCCAGTCTATATGATATTTATTTGATCAAGCTTATGTCTGGCAACGTAACTTTTCGGTCCACCGCTGCCCTTACACCTCCGACATTTTCTGGCCACCATGGAGACTGTTTAACTGTGCTGTGTTTTTCACCCGAGGGGGTATCTATCCTATACTTGCTACGCCTCACACATTTTATTTTCCATTTTCGTTTACATCATGAACTAATTTTGACTGTCCCATTCTAAGCTCATGATGGATTCAACACCAAATGCAAGGCAACCAAGACCATGCACACACTCTCATGTAATGTGGTGTTACCGCACACCAATGCCATGCCACCACTCAAACCCATGACCAGCCGTATGAAAACCTCTACACGTGACATTCTACACCGTACACTATGTGTGCGCTATGAATACTCATGTCTAATGCACACAACATTTCATATATTTAATATATACATAAATATATGTTAATATTCCATATATTCAATCAAGACATCATATAAGCATGCACTAACCGTATTGTTCCGTGTACTCCCGTATGGCATTCATTCAAGTAATAACAAGCCAACTCGATTCATTTAAACTTTAAAACAACAAAGACATCCAAACATGCAATAACCATATTATTCCAAAATTCCTCAGATGTTAATATTCACAATTTCGCATGTTATTCATCGCTATCGCCTGAAAATTTCAGATAGTTAATATCGCCACCCAATTAATATTCACAATTCCGCATGTTATCTCATCAACATCGCCTGTGAAAATTCTCGCATGTTAATCACATGAAAGCCCATACCCTCGCATGTCATGCATAAAAATGTTGACCACAAACTAAGCTTTTCTTCGCATAAAAACCTAGAACATTCGCATGTTAGTCATGCATACAAGGATACACCAAACTGAGTTTTCTTTGATCTAAAAACCTAAAAACATTCCCTGCAGATGTTGTCATGTATGAAAGCCATAAATTCATCATGTTTTTCATGCATACACACAAACCGAAGCTTTTCAAGATAAAAACCTAGAACATTCGCATGTTAGTCATGCATGATACATCAAACAGTTTTCTTTGGATCTAATAACCCAAAACATTCTCAGATCTTAGTCATGTACGAAAGCCTAGTACCCCGATGTTTTTCTATGCATACAATACTACACCGTATCGAAGTTTTCTTCGCCTAAAACTAAGAGCATTCTCGTATGTTGGTCATGCATTAAAGGATACACACAAACCGAGTTTTCTTCGATCTAAACACTCCAAAACATTCCGCATGGAAGCCTTAAAATTTCGCATGTTTTTCATTCATACACATTTGTACCCTGTATCGAAGCTTTTTCAATTAAAAAACCTAGAACATCTCGCATGTTGGTCATGCATGAAAGGATACAGAAATGAGTTTTCTTTGATCTAAACACCCAAACATTCTCTCGCAGGGGCCTGTAAATTTCATGTTTTTCATTCATAAAATAATACACCAGATTGAGTTTTCTTTAGTCTAAAACCTAGAACATTCTCTATGCTATCATGCATGAAAGGATACACAAACCAGTTTTCTTTGATCTAACATCCAAAACATTCGTATGGAAGCCCAAATTTCAGATGTTTTCATTCATAAAATAATACACCGCATTGAGTTTTCATTTAAAAAACTTAGAACATTCTGCATGTCGTCATGCATGAAAGGATACACAAAACTCCGAAGCTTTCATCTAAACACCCAAACATCTCTCACATGGAAGCCTTAATTTCGCATGTTTTTCATTCATAAAATAATACACCGTATTATGTACAACATCACAATTTACCAACCTTAAAATTCAAAGAAGTACAACATCAAAATTCAAATTAAACCCAAAATTCAGTATGACAACATCACAAATTCGCCTTTAAAACTCGTAAAATTCAAGATGACAACATCACAATTCCAAAGATGTTTTCATTCAAACAATCTACAGGTAATCAACCATATGCCATTTCCATAGCCCCAAACATGAAATAATCAAGATGGCATCCTCACTCTCTTGAAGTGTGTAGGATCGCTCGATTCACCTAGTTCAAACAACGGAGGAAAAACTTCCTCCTCCCTTTCTCCTTTCTTTTCTTACTTCTGTTTTCTTTTCTTCCTTTCTTCTTTTCTTTCTTTCTTTCTCTTCTTTTCTTTCTTCTCTTCTTCTACTAATTGTTTGCCATCTCTCAAACTACCAAGTTGGTTCGACTCCAGGAGCCCACCTAACATCCATTTGCTCACACTCTGGTCAACCCCAACACACCATGCTCAGCGCCACAATCTCAACCACTTCTACGCTCATGCAATGAGGGTGGCCTGACATTTGGCCCCACCCAACTCATGCAATCCTATGGCATGACACTCGCCCATCCATGCCAAGTGTCTCCCATGGCGCCACATGGCACCCCATGATCGCCCGCTGCTCGCTCTCGAATACGTGCAAACCTGATGTTTTAATCACTAGCTCGCTGTCTAACTAGATTTCGCGAGATGACACCAAGGCATCCGCTTCGGCCATCCGAGGTCTAGAGAAAGATCTGTGGTTTTGTCCAGACTGCCCGTAAGAATTATCAATTACTTCATTTTCAAAAAAAAAAATTTTTTTTTTTTTTTTTCCTGTTTCATTAATCGCCTCTAAATGGGCCACGACCACCTAAGCGCAGCAAGTAATGTTCCAAATAAACACACATTCAAGCAAATGCATGATCCTACTTGAATGTCTACATGACTAACCTGGTATCTGAACCACCGACTCTCACACTCGCCTGCCTCAGATAGACCATTATTCACAGCGGACAACCCTCCGATGGTATATATATCAATCGGGCCGCCCGACGCATTGGATATATTATTTGTCTACGCTGGACTACCATGAATATATATCAACTAGGCCATTCCGACGCTGATATATTGTTTGCTCGTGGACTACCCTCCGATGAATATCAATTGGGCCGTCCGACGATTGATATTATTTTGTTTGACTCAATTGATATTTTATATTTTAGGACTACCCTCCTAACCATTTTTCTTAGGGACGCATCTCATACCATTCCATAATCCTAGGATGTTCCAAGGTATATGGAATGTATGTGTGCCGCCCAATATTAGTTTCTAATCACATGCAACATATAAACATGAATATACTCAAGATAATCCAAATCACAATCATGTTATGTAATTATACATTTCATCACATCAAAATTAGCCTCACTTTAGGCTAATGATCAATCACAAGTAATTCAATTTGAATCACTTGACCAAACACATATTTCAGCACAAAATATATTTTGAAAACGGCTTCTGAATAGTGAAACCCTGCTACTATTCCCAAAATCATTAACTCAACTCGGCTCACTTAGTTGAACCCGCAATCCACGGCCATTCCCGACCTCAATCAAACCAATACATGATTAACAGTAAATATTTTGGAATTAAAACACCCAACAAATTTCTCTAAATTTCACACTACGCCAACCAAGAAAATCCCAAAAATTTCCACAATTCGGGTCCCATGTTTCAGGATCGATCAAACGGCCCTCACGGCCTCAAACCAACCGAAACATTAAGAAATGACAAAATGGGAATAAAACCCAAGTAGGAGAAAAATCCTACCAAGGAGCTCAAGAAACTCCCGATCCCTGAGTCCACGTTGCTCGCTCCGTAGAACGTTTCTCCTTCTGTCCCGAAGACCGACTCCGGCCTGATTTGTCACGCCAAATCTAGAGGAGAAGTCGTGAGACCTCTCTCGAGAATCTCCCATTCCGTTTGCAGCAGCCCACAAGACTCTTTCTCCTCCTAATTCACGCTTTTCTTTAATTTTTAAATGGAGAAGATGGTCATGTACACTATTTCGTCTTTTAGTCACTTTAAAACATTTATATGAAAATGATGCTTATGTCCTTCTTCTCATATTTGATATTCGACACTACTTCTCGCCGTCCATTTCATCGCTTCTACTCACACCACTATGGTATAAGAGTTATTATATGCACTTTCACAAGATCGAATCGCTTTACTAAGACCAAACGCGATGCCCCTCGGTAACGTACGATTCGACCGCCTCGAAAATTAAACTTTACGTTATTGGTTAGATTTTATAAACGACCAACGTGTAATCCGCTTTCGGCCATCCGAGATCCGTATTAATTACGGATTTTTAACCGAAATTACAATTTTGTAATTGAAATTACTTATTTTGCTCCTTATTCTAGAAATTGAATTTCTTGCCCACAAGAGGTACCAGACATTCAAAAGCACAATGATATACTTTACTTTACTTTAATTCATTATTCGTAATTCCTTATCATATAATTGTTGGATCACCTAGACTAATAATAAGAGTCGAGGGACACAACATAATAAGTAATTTAATGTACGATATGATACTAAGGTGTCGTGAATACAAAAGTAGAAGTGTCGAAGAACTCGACGAGAGTGCACCGGCACTATACGATTCCGCCCACCTTACGTATGTCATATCACTAGCAGGAGGCCAAGCACCGATCGAGACGTGTCCGCCCATGTAATGTAAGTGCCAGACTAGCAGTGGAGTGCCAAGCACTAATCGGAGACATGCCTGCCCACGTAACAGAAGTGTCGTAGCACTAGCAAGAGTACCAAAGCACTGATCGGAGACGTGCCTGCCCATGTAACAAAAGTGTCATGTCATTCAATATCTAGTCTTACGCAGTCCTATAATAATATGTGCTCAGGAACCTACTATCTTATCATAGAGGTATTACGTTTGCCAACATCGGCTGTGAGGCAATGGCCCAATTTCTCTCGCTTCCTCAATCTACAAACACGTATGGATCCTTTCATACACTCCTATAGGTCCTCATTAGTCCAATAGACTGGTCTGAGCAACCAACAACAAAACAAAACCAAACACCCGGGCACTTTCCATGCCGTGAACAATGGCTATGTCGCACTGAGTTCCTTCACGCACTATCTCCCCAAGCAGGCCACACAACCCGAGGATGGAAAATCCTCTTCAGCCACGTCGTGGTGGGGACTCCGCTGCGGCGAGGGTCCCTATGCCGCTACGTAAGACCCGACATCGCTCTAGATTTTTATCATTTTGTCCATTTTTCTAAAACCCAACCAAAAAAGCCCCAAATACTCCAAAAGTATCACCAAAACAACCCTAAATGTATTCGTGACACCCCAACTCGGGGTCCGTTGACTACCCGTCAACTCCGCTCTAATACAAGTGGAGGCTCAAGTTACCCGACGCCACTTTAGTAACCCAGTCTCCTTTGTACCTGTGGAGCTCTACCCAATTAAAATACCCGCATGAAATCAGTCCTGCAAATTCAATTTATATTCACATAATCCAAGAGATCAAATCACATGAGTAATACGGCCATTTAGCCCACAATGATCCTCATAATACATACTAACCATGAAGTCAACTATATACCCCAATAGTTACAAGAGTTCAAATGTTTTACTTTATACAACATATATTAAAAATTAAGAAAATTCTAATACATGTAGATATCGTCAAGCCAAAGCCACAATCCCGCTTTTCTTCTAATCCATGGTCTCTGTGATGAGTCTTCCTCGCACGCTCCCTGTACCTGTGAAAAGGGGATCCCACGACGGGGTGAGCTAAAGCTCGCAGGAGAATCGCCCTAAGTGGGCTACTCACCACCCAAGTGTAGTGCAAATGTTCCACTTAAACAAACATTCAAGAAAACGCATGATCCTACTTGAATGTCTTACGTGACCAACTCGCATCCCGAGCCCTCACTCGATTCTCTCCCACTCGCCAAGCCTCGCATGAGAATTACAATAGTGGGCAACCCTCCGATGAATAGTTATCTATATATATAAAATATGTATATATCTATATATAGATATCTATATACATATTTATATATATATATATATATATATATATATATATAGATATTCCAGAGATAGAGCCATACAGCATACTACCATACACATCTGCACAGACACACAAACCAAGATCAATCCACACTCAGATGTATATAGATATATTCCATATAGATATATACATCTATATATATGTGATATCTATCTATGATATACGCGACGCCCAATCCCAGCGTCCGTCGACCACCCGTCAACTGGGTCGGAAATCTACGTGTCTCATCGTGAGTGCTAACGTACATGTGTAAACCAAATCTCGATTAGTCTGTGATATCCATTCAACACAATTATATATTTTACACAAAATTGATTTATTACACTTTGTTCACCATAATTTATACAAAAATGGGGTCTCTAGCCCAAAATTTCTCAAAACCAGAAAATACAGGATAAGGCCATCTCGGGCCGTTTCTTTCGCCTAAACCCCGTCGTCCCATCCCCAAGCGCCTTCTGCACCTAAAAAGTAGTCCCACGAATGCAGTGAGAGCAAAGCCCAAGATGAATTTCCTACTCAAGTTACTCTCCCACCTAAGTGCAATGCAATGGCACACCAAACATACAACACATAATATATCACTCACATATATTAACAATTTTAAGTCCCATTACATCATGTTATTCACTTTATAATAACATAAACTTAGCTTGGCTATAGACAATCCGCCCATCTGAACCGCCACAACATCACAATCGCATGTTATTTTCATGGCAACAACACACATCACACAATCACAATAAACAACCGTGGACTATCCAAAAACACTCAGGATTTCTTAACCTCATTCAAAGCTTGAACCGAAACCACGGCCATCCAGGCCTCAACAAATCCCTATCCATTACAAAGCCCTTAAGCAAAAAGTAAAGCAAGTAGGAGAAAAACCCCTACCTTTCCGGAGTTTGTCGAAACTCCCAAATCGCACTCACACGAGCCCCCACGTGTGTAGACCAACTTTGCTCACACAAGCGAGCCGACGGTCCGATCGTCGTAGATCTTAGAGAGAAGCCAGACTTTCTTTCTCTAAAACCAAACGAAAATGGCTACTGGATATTTTGTTTTCCTTCTCCCCCACGTTTTCTTTTTCCTTTTCTTATTTCATTTCCATTCTCGTTTTCTTCTTATGATTATCACTTCATACGGCTCAATGTGAGCCATGGATCCACTTCCCACACATGGCTAATTGTGAGCCATTCTTTCCATGCCAAGTGTCACTCTTGGTGTGCATGTGGCATCTCCCTAACCTTGCCATTTGTCATCCAGCACCACGCCGAAACGTGAAATCTCGACCACCCTGACCCAACGTACCCGGGACGTAGCTAAATTCTCATGAGACGAGTTCAACTGAGAAGTCCGCTTCGCTATCCGAAATCTAGAAAATTCCGAATTTTGACCGAAAATTACCGTTTCTATCCTTCCCTAGGAAATCGATTTTCCTGGTCTCTACAATATATATATATATATATATATATATATATATATATATATATATATATATATATATATATATAGATATCTATATATAGATTTATATATCTATAAATAGATATAGATATATATATAGATATATATATATAGATATCTATATATAGATTTATATATCTATAAATAGATATAGATATATATATAGATATATAATCTATATAGATATTTATATATATATATAAATATATAAATCTATATATAAATATCTATATAGATATATCTATATAGATATTTATATATAGATATGTGACGCCTGGTCCGCTTGACTACCCGTCAACTGTCCAACAAGGCGTGGAGGCCCAAGTTACCCGACGCCACTTTAGAAAATCGGGCAAAGTCTCCTTTGTACGGGGAGCTCTACCCAATTAAAATACCTGCATGAAACCTGTCCCAAGCAGTCCAATATATTCAATATATCCAAGAGATCAAATCACATGAGTAATACGGCCACTTGGGCCCACAACGATACTCATAATGCATACTAACTATGAATTCAACTATATACCCAATAGTTACAAGAGTTCAAACGTTTTACTCTTATACAACATATATTAAAATTAGGGAAAATTCTAATACATGTAGATATCGTCAAGCCAAAGCCAATAACCGGCTTTTCTTCTAATCCACCTGCCTTCTAGGATGAGCCGTCCCCCGCACACCCCCCGTGACTGCAAAAAGGGGATCCCACGATCGTAAGTGAGCCAAAGCCTCGCAGGAATCGCCCCCAAGTGGGCTACCATCACTCCAGCGCAAAGGCAATGTTCCAAATTAAAACAAACATTCAAGCAAATGCATTGATCCTACTCTTGAATGTCTACATGACCAACTCGCATCCCGAGTCCTCACCGACTCTCCTCTACACTCGCCAAGCCTTGTATGAGAATTATCATTTTATTAGTGGGCAATTCCTCCTACGAATATATATCAATCAGTCACCGACGATTGATATATATTAATTGTTTCAGGATTCAATCTCCGATGAATATATATCAACCTGGGCCGTCCGACCTGCTGATATTATTTAGTTTGTGGACTAATTCCTCCGATGAATAAATATCAACCGCCGCTCCGACTCATTGATATATTATTTAGCCTGCGGACTACCCTCCGATGAATAAATATCAACTCACGCCCGACTGGCCGGGACATATTATTTAGCTTTGACTCACCCTCCGATCATTTAATATTTTAGACTACCCAACCACTTTCCTCTAGACTCATCTCATGCACTAACTCCTATCATCCTAGGATGTTCAGCATACGTGAATGCATGTGGCGCCAGCTCCACCAGTCTACTCACATGCAAATATATAAATATGAATATACTCGTGATAAAAATTAAATCACACAAAACATGTTATGTAATTATCATTTCACACATCAAAATTAGCCTCTCGGGCTAATGTTCAAACACAAGCAATTGATTCGAATTACTTAACCAAACATTACACTCTACGAAATATATTCTTAGAACACTATTTCCTGAATAGTGAAACCCCGCTAATATTCCTAAAATCATTAGAATCAACGGTTCACCTTAGAACTGCAATCCACGGCCATTCCCGCCCAATCCATACCAAAACACATCGACATTTATGGCCCATTTCCTCACAACCCCCGGATTCCGCTTTTAACAATCCCGAACCCAAGAAGGTCGCCCACCCGCAGCTCACTTCATTCAACTTCTGCTTTCACTTGAACCGACTTTCTTATTTCATTACCGGTTCATAAACACAAAGCATATTTCATTGAATAAATTATCACAAAAGACCCATAATGTCCGTATCGTTGTCTAGATTGCCCAAATTCCGCCTCCCAAAAATTCTAACACTGTCCCATGTTTTAGTGGCCGATCAAGCGCTCCATTCCCGGCCTTTATCATCTCAAGCATGCATTTTAATACCAAATTCACAAACAGCCCACTTCAGTCTCCGGCGCTCACGCCAACCCAAAAATCCTAAGCATTCTGATAATTCATCCCATGTTTCAGTGGACCGATCTAATGTACCTCTCACTCGCCTCAAACTAACCGAAACATCGAAAAACCCTTAAAAATGGGAATAAAACACAAAGTAGGGAGAAAATCCTACCTCTTGAGTTTTCAAAACTCTAGAAGTCCCGGTCCACGCGCATCACTCCGTAGTAGAACGCTTTCCTTCTCGTCCGTCGAAACTAACTATCCATCACAGGTATTTCTGTGAGAGAAGGAAGACCTTCTCTAGAAAACTCCATTGAAGCCACCGTATCTCCACCGAAATGAGCTCCCACGCTCTTTGGCCTAATGTAGAAGCAGGAGAACTATTCCCTATTATGTCATTTAGTAACTTAAGATTTAGTTAATGACCTTATGTCCCTTCTCGTATTTGATTTTCTATGACTATCGTCCATTTTCATAATTTCCACTCATACCATTTATGGTACATGAGCAGAGGCAGGTGGCTTCGTCGCATCGAAAATCGATTTACTATGACCCGAACGATGCTCGAAAAACGTGTCGACCCGACCGTCTCAAAGAAATTGCGAATTCCTACGTGCTAACTAGATTTCGCGAGATGATTCCAACTGCGGTAATCCGTTTGGCCATCCGGGAGATCTAGGAGAATTAATTACGGATTTTTAACCGTAATTACAATTTTTGTAATTAAATTACGATTTTACCCTATTCCATAAATTGGAATTTCTAAGTCTTACAAGATATCTATATATATTTTATATATATAGATATATACATATTTATATATATAGATAATTATATATATATATATATATATATATAATATGTATATATCTATATATAGATTTATATATATAGATATATATATTATTTATATAGATATATACATATTTATAGATTTATATATATAGATATCTATATATATATGATACTGATGTATTTTTAAACTGTATTTTGCATTTCTTGTATTGTGTCATATTTTTATTTTTGTTTCATAAATTGGAATTCTAAGTCTACAAGATAGCCTATATATAGATTTATATATAGTAGATATATATGGCTTATATATATAGATAACTATATATATATATCTATATAGATTTATGTATATATATATATATCTATATGTATATATATTTATATATATATATATATATATATATATATATAGTTATCTATATATATAAATATGTATATATCTATATATATAAATTTATATAGATATCTATATATAGATATATACATATTATTTATATATATAGATAACTATATATATGTATATATCAGAAGACCCGAGAAATTCCAATTTCTCGAATAAGGCAAATCGTAAATTTGATTATTAAAGTGTACTACTTCTGCTAAAAACTGTACCAATTCTCTAGATCCTGATGATGAAACAGACAGGCCATTGGAATCGCCTCACGAAATCTAGCATGTGTACTGTACTCTTCGAGACAATGAGTTGACACGCTTTTGAGGCATCACTTCGTCGGTGTCAGAATCGGCTGATGATTTAAAGCCACATATAAATATGTACTCATGTACCATAAGTGGTATGAGTAGAGAAACGATTTAAATGGACGGCCGAGGTAGTGCCGAATATCAAATCTGAGAAACGAGGGACATAATGGGTATTATAGAAATTGATTTTAAGTGACTAGAAGACAAAATAGCCAATAGTCTTCTTCTCCACTTAAACACCAAGAGCAAAAACGTGAAGGGCATTATTTGGTGATGCAGTGGGCTTCAATGGCAATTTTAGAGTGAGAAGGTCCTCCTTCTCTCTAGGTTATCTCGCAATCGGACCGTTGGATTTCGACGGAGCAAGAAGGGAAAACGCTCTACGCGTGGACTCTGCCTATAGTTTTTGACAACTCCAAGAGGTAGGATTTTCTCCTACATGCTTTATTCCCATTTTAAGGGTTTTTCGACAGCCTCGTTGGTTTGAGGCCGTGAGGGGTTGCTTGATCTTGGCCCCAAAACATGGGACCGAATTGTTAGAATTTCGGGTGATTTCTCTCACCATCCAGATCGCCTGCAAATTGTGGGCTGCTCGTGTCTTAAATTCCAGAATTTTTGCTTTGAATCATGTATTTGTATGGAAAAAGGCCTGAATGGGTCAGAGGATCTGTCCTGCAAAACATGGGACCGAATTGTGGAATTTTTGGAGATTCACGTCTCAGATACCCGTAAACTCGGTTGCGGAGTCGTCAGGTTAGAATTGTGTATTAAATTCTATGTTGGTATGCATGAGACCTGAATAAATTTATGCGAAACGGCTTCAAAAAATTGAATCGATAGATGAGTGGCTGCCTGACAAACTTCACTTCCCTTGTTTTGGGACTCGAATTAGTGTTTTGTGACAATTTATTGAATGGGCTGGTGCTTCGTGATTAGTGAGACCGGAATTGAATGGAAATTGGTTCCACCAAGAGGAACCGGTGTAAGAAGTGTGGCTGGGTCTCGTGGACAGCCCACTTACTGCTTGGGACTCAGAAAAACAAATCTGCTCAGGATGGGCCGGAATTGTCCATGTGTTTTGGTATGAAATTGTATGAAATGAGGACTAGTTTGGTGTGGTGTAAATCAATAAGTTAATGCTTAATGAGGATTAACATGGAGTCACAATTATATGGAATATAATTGTGTATGTATAGAGCCATTGGGAATAAAAAAAATTGTGATTTGCTCAATTATGGAATATAATTGTGAGCATAAACCATTAGATGAAATTATGATTTGCTCGAGTGAGCTAATTTGGGTGATGGTTGATATCATTTGAATTACATGCGTGTATTGCTTGGTTGATTGAAAATATGCATATTGTCATATTGTATAAAGTAGTTTGAAAATGGCATAATGCATTTTCATATGCCTTTGAGTAACCTAGAGTTAAGTGTGAGTGCATGACAAGATATTTTTATAAAACGGATATAGTTAGAAAGGAATTTCAAGGATGATATTAGGAGGGGTGGGTTAAGGAGATAGGCCCATGGATCATTTCGGGATGAGGACCATGACATTTGAGCTCACCTGACAATTCACCTCAGGAGGTAGTCCATTATTTCACAGGAACATTTCCAGTAGTGTATTTTCAAACATGGGTTTTGTTTTGAAAATGATTATTTTCTCATACATGGCTTAGGCAAGTGTGAGTGAGTCGGTGAGGACTCGTGACATGGGGATGACATGTAGACATTCAAGTAGGATCATGTATTTACTTGAGTGTGTGTTTACTTAGGAGCATTGCACTGCACTTAGGTGGTGAGTAGCCCACTTAGGGCGATTCTCCCTCACCCGACCCCTTGTTTCGAATTACGGAGGCGTTCGAGGGACGGCTCATTTTGAGGTTGATTTTGGAAGAAGCCGGTTTGTGGCTTGATGGTTTTAGGACATAACATGTATTGATTGTAGATTTTAATATATGTTTGTATCGCTAAAATGTTATCAAGTATTGAATTATTGGGAGATAATTGAAGAATGGTTATGATAATTGATCTTATAGTATTGGTTTATGAGCCGAGGCAATTTACTCATGTTGAGATTATATTGCATATATTGGATTGTTTGGGACGGGATATGCGGGTTATTTAAGGGGAATTGTATTTGGGTAGGCTCCTGTACAAGAGGACTCTGCACAGATTTTAAGTAGCGTCGGGTAACTGGAGCATCCACTTGTATTCCAGCGGAGTTCTTAGGGTAGTCAATGGACTGGGTTTTGGGATATATATAGATATATACATATTTATATATATAGATAACTATATATATATATATATATATATATATATATATAGATAACTATATATATATTATATATATATATATATATATATAAATCTATATACATATATATATAAATCATATATACATAGATTTATATATATATATATATATATATATATATAATTATCTATATATATAAATATGTATATATCTATATATATAAATATCTATATATAGATGTATATACATATCTATATATATAGATGTATATAGATATATCTATATGAATATACATATCTATATATATAGATATAGACATATATATATATATATATATAGATATGTATATATCTATATACATCTATATATATAGATATGTATATACATCTATATATATAGATTTATATATATAGATATCTATATATATATATAGATATATATATATATATATATATATAGATTTATATATCTATATATATATGTAAGGAATATATATAAATTTAGATTTTATATATATAGATATCTATATAGATTTATATATATATATATATATATAGATTTATATATATAGATATCTATATATATATATAGATATATATATATATATATATATATATAGATTTATATATCTATATATATATATAGATATAATTTTAGATTTATATATATAGATATCTATATATAGATTTTATATATATATATATATATATATATATATATATATATATATATATATATATATATAGATATGTATAGATATGTATAGATATATATAAGCTAGATATATATATATATATATACATATCTATATAGATATATATACATATCTATATAGATATAGATATCTATATATAAACTCTTATATATATATATAGATATCTATATATAGATTTATATCTATATATATATCTATATCTATTTATATATATAGATATCTATATATATAGATATCTATATATATATATATATATTTTTTATATAGATATCTATATATCTATATAGATATGTATATATCGATATATATATATATATAGTCCAATGGAGTTAACAACGAAACTCTTATCCATTGTGGCGCCCCAGCAGGAGTGCCAGGTTGACTGCAAATCAACCGGTGGAATACAAGTGGAATTCGGGTTACGGCCACTTTAGAAGGTGGGCATAGTCTCCGCTTTTATGCGGGGAGCTCTGCCCAGCGGTACCTCGTATAGCGTGCCCAAAAACGGTCCAGTATATACGTATATGTATCAATAAGTGAGCTATAATTCACTGACATGCATCTGGAGCTATGAATGACTATATACTTAATAAGTTACAAGAGAGTTAATATGTTTTTTACTCTTGCTCTGATACATACATTAAAATTAAATAATTCTAATACATGTGTATGCATGAAACCTGCTTGGCTTTCTTCACAGCTGGCCCTCTGGGGCCAATTACGTCCCTCGCACGCTCCATGTACTGTAAAATAGGGGGTCCCACGGCCAGGGTGAGCTAAAACTCAGTAGGAGGAATGTACTAAGTGGGCTACTCACCACTTAAGTGCAGTGCAATGTCCCAAATTAAACACATTGACAGATGCATGATCTACTTGAATGTCTACATGAGCTAACTCGGATCCAGAAGTCCTCACTTGCTCTCTCTCACTTTCGCTGAAGCGCCATTATGAGAATTATTATTTTCTATTTGTTTGTGGAGCCTCAGAGTGTATGTATCCAATTAGGTAGCTCAGGCTGATTGATATATTATTTATTTAATGGACTACCCTCAGATGAATATCAGATTGGGCGCTCAGGCGATTGATATTTTATTAGTTTAATGGACTACCCTCAGATGTGAATATCCAGTTAGGCGCTCAGACGAGTTGATATTTTAATTTTGGACTACCCTCCAGATAATTAATATTTTAGACTACCCTCCGAACCATTTTCTCTAGACTCATCTCATGCACTAACTCCTATATTCTAGGATGTTCAGTACATTATGGAATCATGTATGCCAATTCAATCTGATCTAATCACATGCAAATATATAACATGAATATACTCGCATAAAGAATTTTAAATCACACAAACATGTTATGTAATTATCATTTCAAACATCAAAGGTAACAAAGCGGGCTGTGTTTCAATCCTGAAGCAATTCGATTCGAATTTACTTAACCAAACATATAATTTACGAAAATTATATTTTAGAACCATATTTGAGTAATCGTAGAGCCTGGTACTACTATTCTAGAAAATCACAAAACGCCGGTTCACTTAGTAGACAGTTTCGACCATTTTAAATTCATACATATAAAGCACAAATTAATACATAAATCAGCACATAATCGACGAACTAGCCCCTAAATGGGGACATGCAGAAGCGACCTCTCCAAGTTTCTAAAATTTCAATAATTCGGTCCCATGTTTGGGGCCGTCCAGCATGACCCCTCACGGCCTCATTCTTGAAACATTATTAAAACACTTAAATAGGAGTAAAGCCCAGAAGTGAGGAGGAAAATCCTCTTGGAGTTTGAGGAGAAACTCCATAAATCCCCAGTACCGCGAAGCACTCTCGCGTTGAGCGGGTTCAGCCTTTGTGCCGAAGGCATGACGGTCGGATCGTCCGCATTTCTAGAGAGAAGTTGCTCCTTCTCTCTCTAGAAATCTTTCATTTGACTCTTTGGATCCCCAAATTAAGCTCTCCCGTTTTTGCTTGTTTTGTTTGGAGAAAGATGATTATTAGCTATTTTGTCATTTAGTCACTTAAAATCAATTTCGACCAACCTTTGTGTCCCTCTTTACGAATTGATATTGGCACTATTTGGCCGTCCACATTTCATCATTTCTCTACTCATACCGCCCCTTGGTGTGAGTACGTGCTATGTGCCCCGTTGCATCGGCGTTTTACGGCTCCCGAAACACGATGCCTCGAAGAACGTGCAAACTCCAATTGTCTCGGAAAATTACGAAATTTTACGTGCTAACTAGATTTAGCGAGGCGATTCAACGTTAATCCGTTTCATCATCGAGATTTGAAAGTGGTCCGGTTTTTAATCGAAATTACAATTTTGTAATCAAAATTACAATTTGCCCATATTCGAAAGTGGAATTTCGGGTCTTACATTCTCCCTCCTTAAGAAAGGAATTCGTCACCGAAATTCGGACAATCTCACTCACATGTGCCACAACGTGCACTCTATCCTGCATGTAACTAGCCATTTTAAATCTCGGCTTATTTAAACCACGTACCTTCATCCCACCTAGCGAAGGGATAGGTGGCCCTGCTTGATGTCCTCGCGCTCCCACGTTGACTCCTCCACTCCCACAGTGCCTCCCATAGCACTCTCTAGCCTCACGGTCTTGCGTCGCAAAAACGATCCACATTTATCAAAATACACCTTGGTCCCTCTCGAAGGTCGTCAGGTATTGTCAATCTCAATCATCCGATCACCACATGAAATTTGGATGCGGGTATATGCTCTCTCAGGAACATGGGAGCGTGCAGCACCTAAATGGACACCTTACATCTTCCAGGCGATGTGCCTTCTTAGATGCATGCGGTGCCCATCCTCTCGAGTATCTCGAAGGGCCGATAAACCTCGCGAGTAGCTTCCGCTTCAGGAACGACCACTCCTCTCTTAGGATTCACCTTCAAGGAAAGCGTGATCACCAACCTCGAACTCACAAGGGTCGGCGTCGCACATCTACATAGCTCTTAGGACTCACGGGCCATGAGAGAGGCGCTCTCGTATCAAGCTCACCTTCTCAGAGTGTCTCCCCAATCGGTCGGGACTGTGATGGAGCTCTTTCCACCTCGGTCCGACATATCGAATCTACATGGCCTCCCGCCTAATGCCTCATATGGTGCCATTCGTGCACTTTCGCGCGATAAGCTGTTGTGTGAAGATTCCACTAAAAATTAATTAATCCTCTACCTTATAATCCGAGGACACATGTTATGACATGCCCTCGGCTGCCGTATGTAATCCGTACGAGTAACCTACCTGACCCCTTGCTTGGGTATTATGGCGGCTAACCTCTCCAGGTCCACAATCAGCGACAATCCAATGGACATCAGCTCAGTCCATACCATGCATGACGCGTCATTCTGGGGCCCTTGCGACTCGACAACTACTTGATGCAATTTCCCGGGGTATCGAACTTGAGTCACTGACTCCATCGCTTTCGACTCTCGAGTCTACGTGCTGACGGTATGTTTTCATATCGATTGCATAACTATAAACACACTTGAGCCTCTTACATTTCCCAGTTCAACTATGAGTCTTCATTGACGATCTAAAGAATGACTCGACCCACACTCACTAGTGGTGGTTATTGACCTGTCTGGTGCGCGAGCCTTAATTATGCCCATCTTGTGACACCACCAATCCCGGTCCGCCATAAGCGAAATCTAAAGGAGATCTCTCACTCGTAATCCCGACCTACTCAGGTCAACTCTCACCCTACAGGGAAGAACATCTATACAGCTTCTCTAAAAGGCCTTAACCTCTGAAAGCCCAAATCCGATGTCGTATCGGGTCATGACAGCTAGGCCTAGGTCTCAGTGGTAATGACGGGTGGTTGTCGACTCATCCATGTCAAGCATGACATCAATAGCAATATGTCTCTACCATCCCTGGGTCCGTGCAGCCACTAACTGCGTAAACTCGATCTGTCCACGACTTAGAGGCCGCGCTCCCGGCCCTCGCTGTTGTATTCTTCAGGAGTGCCAATATAGCACCCCGGCGAAATTGGTTCCTCCCAACCTCGCTTAGGGTGTGGAGGAATGGTACGTATACTCCTCTGTCCTACGACTAGCGGGACTGCATTGTCCCAAAATCTTGGGATCCAGTGCGGAAATCCGAGTCACTTTCGGGCTCAATCCACATTTTAGTCCTTAAATGCTAGTGCGACGAAGTCTTACTGCTTTATTCCGAGACTAGGAAAATGGAGTCCTCCCTCTAGCTATCCAACACCCGTATCACAGGTGTTTCCATTTTCATGATTTCTCTCTCTATGGTGAGTCGTCCCAGCCGTGGAGTCCATATCCGTAGACGAATCCTCTGATCACACTTGAATGGACAACTTCGGCCATTCTCGAACCTCTGTAATACAGTGATCAGCTAATGTATCTCAAGATTCACATTGGTCTCTCCCAACGCATCAACGCCTCAACCTTCTCTAGTCGTGACACGATCGACACCACGTGTCCCTAAATCTACTTTCGATGGCTAAAACTCGCACTTGCGAACTTGGCGTACAAGCTGTTGGTCTCTTAACGAGTTGTAAAACAATCTCAGTGATACTCATGCTCCGCTCATTTACGGGGCGTCAAAATGTCATCCTGAAGGCTACGACAAGCGATCCTAAATAGGGTTGGAATATCTATATGAGATCCATGAATCACACTTCAAACGCGTTCGTCAATCAAAGAGCATCACGCAGTAAACTCAAAGTGCCATGCTTGGCGTCTGGCGGCGTGGCAGGGATATGCGATAACCGCGGCCTCGGTACGGTGGTAACCGGTGCGAGTCTATCTTGAAGTAGACTACGGCGGCTCCTCATCAGCCCCGGTCGAATAAATCCGCAATCCTCGATAATAGGTCTGGGTTCTTGATCGTAACCGCCGTCGATAACTCCCCACATGCTTGGACTGCGGGTTCTTGCGACTCAACCAGGTGCCATCCTATGCAGGAGTCATAAGTGGGTGAGTACCAGAGTGTAACTCGATCGCGAGTCTACTGCCCTCCGTGGGAAACTAGTCCGGGTAGCCTCATGCGGAAAAACATCCACACATTTGCACACTACTCGAGGTAGATCCAAGTCTGATCTCTCCTCGTCCTCTAGGGTAAGGCTCGCGAGCTAACTCGCTAACTGTCCCTGACACTTGGACTCGTATACTGTATGGGGCAAAATATCGTGCTTGCCCCACAGGTCCTGACCTTGAAGTACCGTCTGCGTGTAAGCGGTAACCACTCTGCGCTCATAATCGATAACGACCACATGGCATCGACCCAATCCATCCCGGGATGACCTTCGAACCTTGACATGTCCATGATCTCAGAATCTACTATGGTAGAGTCACACGAGATCTCCGACTCTCAACCTCGACATATCATCCTATTCTGTACACAGTCCCTGGGGAGAACTCATATCACGGCTCCTCTAAGGTGCTGAGGTCCTTGCCCACATTTCCCACCATATTTGGGCCTCATTCCCCTGGCTAGAGGCAGCGGTTGGTCCCAATCCTGGTCGTCGAAGGTAGTCTCACCAACCTCCCAACACTTTCTCGTTGCAGCGTGAACCAATGAGTACCACCATCGGATCCTCTTCTATGAATGTCGGAGGATGATCGTCTACCGGCCTCTGGGGTTCCTGGGTCTCACGAGCTACTCTTGTCTTTAGCACAATGCGATAGCGACCTCTGCAACACCTACGGCCTCTCGAAGGCCGGTGATCAAATGTCGGCGTGTGGTCTTGGTGAATTGCTGACTAGTGCCAGTGGACATCCTCTTTGTCCCTCGTCCTCTGCCATTCTGAGAATTAACATGGCAAGCGAGAATCATTTAACTTTCATTTCGGTCTAGCCCAGTAATACGTCTTTGATTACTAATAGACTTGACAACCATGAACTGACCCGTTCATTTCTTAAGTGGTGCTAAATTCAACCACTCCAATTTGGCCCCGATTAAATTCTAAGCTTTCTTGTTCATCTCGATTATTCAAATCCACTAGATTATAGTTCATAACTAAGCATTCACCTTTTCCTATACGCATTACACCCATACATATAATTTCCTACGCAACTGCAGCGCAATCCGATTTCAAATGGTAGCTAAATCACAATACAATATCTCAGTATAAACACAACCCAGGGAACCAATCATACACATAACTCAGGCGTATGCTCAATCAATTTTGCATTTAAAATATGGTTTCAACAAAATTTTATTTTTCAAAAAATTTATTTTGAAAATTTTATTTTTTGAAAATAAAATTTTATTTTATTTTTTCGAAAATTTTGTCTAATTTTATTTGATTTGATTTTATTTTATTTTTAAAAAAAAATTTCGAAATTTACTGTTCATAGTTTGACCGTTATTTGTACTATTCCACGAGTTAGTAGATTATTTATTCTTTATTCCGCGATTATTTGTTGTGCTTGTTGGTCTGACCCTCCCACTCTATTCGCGATACAATACCATATTCTTCAATGCCTCTGGTCCTAGCCTGGAAATTTTAGCCCTCTTGCACTCTCTTGCAATACAATTAGTTGTGTTACAACAATACAATTTTAGTACTTTGCACCTCTTACTGATACAATTTCCGGCCAACCTATATGTTTACTTGTCTGATTTCCCGACTTGCAATACAATTTTCCTCCCTATGCACAATACAATCTAACACTTCTGCGATGCTGAGCCTATTCTCACGCAATACAAAAATTGTATTTACCAATACAATTCACTAATTTTAGCCCTCTCTTGCAATACAGTTGCAAGGGCTTTTATCTAAGTCACAATACAATTGAAGCGTGTGGCAGTTTACTTCTTGGCGAAATCTTTTTTTTTTCTTTAAATTGCTGGAAATCACCCAATACATATATACGTTTTTTTCACATGCTGTTGGAAAAATACCAAAAAACATAAGCAGCATTTTTTTTTTCATTTATTTGCTACTAGAGACACAAAAATACTTTTCCTTTTTTTCAGAATACACAAATAAATTTCTAAAAATTTATTTTCTTCACTTTTCTTCAGTTTTACATCATATAAAACCTTAGAAAATTATTTTCTCACCTTATAACCAAATAAATTTATAAGAATTTATTTTCTTTTCGATTTTTCCTTTGAAAAATTTTCTCCACTCAAATAAATTTATAAAAATTTGTTCTTCCATTTCCTCGATTTTTACAACTTGTAAAACCTTAGAAAATTATTTTCTTGATTCTAATCCAATTAAATTCATCAAAATTTATTTTTTTATTTTTCTACATCTTCTTTTCCAGGTTCCAACTCCTTGTAATTTCTCACAAACTTTCCTATGTCTTTATTTATCTAGCACCATCGAGCTCCTGACATGACATGGTATACACACGATCTTCAAATATTTTCTTGTTTCATCAATCACACAATAATTCACCAAATCACACAAAACACATCCCAACACACGTGCCGCGTAGTGTGTCCTAGTTTTGTCCGTGATTTTTCCTTACAGTATCCATGCCTAAACTCAACATCAAGCCCTTTTAAGTGGTGATGCTCTTCCTCGACTATGGCTGGCGAATTCTCCAATCTATGGGTTTCCATATGCCTGTACTCATCGGAGCCACCTGGTGGTGATGGATACCCAAACCCGAGGCTCCTAGGTATTCGTGCCTGGCTGCGTGCTGGGCTGTAGCGCCCCAAGGCAGGTCAGTTGTTCTGCGTCGACCAGTGAGGTCTAAGTGGAGAGTCGGGTTACCGACTGCTCACTAGAAAATCGGGCATAGTCTCCTTTATCACAAGGGAGCTCACCCAATAGTACACACTGTCTGTCCCAAGCCGGGTCCAATATATGCAATATATATATCAATATGGCCACTTGGGCCCATAACGATGCTCGACGTACATCTTTAGATTCTATGAATCCCGACTATATACCCGATAGTTACGAGAGTTAATATGTTTTTACTCTTATCTGATACATACATTAAAATTAAATAATTCTAATACATGTAGTACATTCAAGCCACAACCAGGCTTTCTTCTAAACTGGCTCTGGATGAGTAGTCCTCTTGCGCTCCATGTGCAGTAAATAAAGGGGTCCCACGGCGGGTGGGCTAAGGCTACGATGGGAGAATCGCCCTAAGTGGGCTACTCACCACCTAAGTGCAGTGCAATGTCCCAAATTAAACACACATTCAAGCAAATGCATGATCCTACTTGAATGTCTACATTAACTTCGGATCAAGGTCTCAGGCTCTCTCACTCGCCTAAGCCTCATTGTAGGGAATTATTATTTTCTATTTGTTTGTGGGCAGCCCTCCGAGTGTATATATCAATTGGGCGCTCAGGTGATTGATATATTATTTATTTAATGGACTACCCTCAGGTGGATATCAATTGGGCCGCTCAGGCGATTGATATTTTATTGGTTTTTGAGAAAGAGGAGAGAGCGAGCTCGTGGACTACCCTCCGATGAGATATCAGTTGGGTAGCTCAGACTGATTGATATTTAATTTTGGACTACCCTCAGATGGCAATTAATATTTTAGACTACCTGGATGTTTTTCTCTAGACTCATCTCATGCACTAGCTCCTATATTCCTAGGTTGTTTCGAGTGCAATATGGAATCATGTATGCCAGTCCAATACAGTCCCAATCACATGCAAATATATAACATGAATATACTCGCATAAAATTTAAATCACACAAACATGTTATGTAATTATCATTTCAAACATCAAAATTAGCTCACTTGGGCTGTGTTTGAAATCACTAGCAATTCGATTGAATTACTTAACCAAACATATAATTTCACGAGTATATTTTAGAACACTATTTCGAAATAGTGAAACCCTCGTTTACTATTCCCGGAAAAATCACAAAACATCGGTTCACTTAGTAGACCGGTTTTCTCGACATTCAGGCCCTATACATACCAAAGCACAAATTAATACATAAATCAACACATAATCAACCCAAACAGCCCCTACGTGGGACTGTACAGAAACGGCCTCTCCAAAGTTTCTAAAAAAATTTCCAATAATTCGATCCCATGTTTTGGGACCGATCCAACGGCCCCTCACGGCCTCATTCAACCGAAACATTAGTAAAACACTTAAATGGGAGTAAAAACCCAAGTAGGGAGAAAATCCTACCTCTTGGAGTTTGAGGAAACTCCATAAATCTGTTACCTTATGCGACCCTCAGCGTTGAGCGATTCGCCTTCTTGTCGAGGCCAGCCGGCGACGGATCGTCCGCATTTCTAGAGAGAAGTTGCTCCTTCTCTCTCTAGAAATCTTTCATTTCGGCTACTGGATCCCCAAATTAAGCTCTCCCACGTTTTTGCTTATTTTGTTGGAGAAGAAGATGACTATTAGCTATTTTGTCATTTAGTCACTTAAAATCAATTTCTAAACAACCTTTATGTCCCTCTTTGCAGGTGATATTCGGCACTATTTCGGCGTCCATTTCATCATTTCTCTACTCATACCACTTGTAGTATGATGCGATGCTATGTGTACCTTCGTTGCATCGAAAAACGTTTGCGACTCCGAAACACGATGCCTCAGCGATGCAAACTCAATTGTCTCGGAAAATTCTGAAATTTTACGTGCTAACTAGATTCCTTGAAACGATTCCAACGGTGCAATCCATTTGTCATCAGTTTGAAATTAATTCGGATTTTAATGAAATTACAATTTTGTAATCAAAATTACAATTTTGCCCTTATTCCAGAAATTGGAATTTCTCGGGTCTTACATCCATAATAGAAGATGGATAAGGAAATGTTCAAATTAATTTTGAGCCAAAAAAAGAAAACTTAACAAGATCATATTCTGCAAGGTCTTCTAATTCTTATTTAGAAATTAGAACTCCTTCGAAGAATCAAATGTTGATCAAACTTAAATCTAGAAGAAGTAGACTATTCATCTACTGTTCAGTTTGAAATATAGAATACCTTATAAAATTCAAAGATTTAAAGATAAGAATTTGAAGTAAAACCACACGAGAATAAACAAAATAAAAACATCATAAAGAGGTTAGATGTTTCAAATGTGGTCAAAAAGGGTCATATAACAATTGTAAAAACAAGGTAAGTGTTTTGCTCCAGGATAAAAGAAGAAAGATTATTATTAAAGAATAATACTTCATCTTTAGAGCTGATAAATCTCGAGCCAATTCTGAAAATGAAAAAGAAATTGTAAAAAATAGAAAATTGCTTATGTCAAATAAATATATTGCGGTGATCAAAATTACTTCTTGAAATGATTGATCGGATAGAAGACTAAGAGACTAAAGCAAAATATATAAGAAGGTTTAATTTATAAAATTCAAAAGCAAAACTACAAAAAATAAATCTATCAAATTCTTATCAAATGAAAGATATGTTTCAATATTATAAAAAACGAGAACGCAACTGCAGATTTACGGGAAGAAGTAAACAATAAAAATTCAAATAAATGAATTAAAAATTGTACACAAAACCTAGGAGAAAGAATAACCAACTTAGAAATCAAAAGAAAGATTTAACGAGAAGAAACAAATGAAAGTTGAAACTTTTTGTACATAGTATGTTTATAGTACAAAAACGAGAGATAGTATAAAGATAACTTTGAGAATCAATCACGATTACAAAGAAGTTTTATAGCTTTAATTGATTCGAGCTTATTTAAAATTGTATACGGAAGGATTAATCCTACGCATATTTTGCAAAAACATCTCAAAGATTATCAGCTTGCTAGTAATGATCCTTTGAAGAGGGTTCAATACAAAAACCACAGGTCATATTTGCAAAATGGTATTTGTATTAAAACTTCTCATTCTTACTAGTCAAAAATATAAGTCATCAAATTGTTTAGGAACTCCTTTCTAACACAGCTTTATCCTTTTCAAATTGATAATAAAGTTAAAAACTAAATATAATGGTCAAGAAATTCTTTTGAATTTATAAAGTATCGAGATTAAAGAAATAATCAAGTTCAAGATTTTATTTCTTTACTTCAACAAAAGCTCTAAAAACATATAAAATTTCTTTGAAAAGAAATACAATATAAGCGAAGAAAATTTACAGTCAGAACAAATTCGAATAAGAATAAAAAATATCAAAAACAAATGAGCAAAATCTTTGTTCTTCTATACCAAATGCATTTTGGAGATAAGCGACATATGGTTTCTTTACCATATGAAAAGATTTCTACGAAAATTCACAAAAGCTGAACTATTGAATGAGTCTGAACTCCTTGAATATTTCAAAAAAGAATTAATGATCTCTTAAATAAAACTTATAAGACCTAGTCATTCACCATGGAGTTGTCACGACTTTTATGTCCAAAAAGCTTCTGAATTAGAAAGAGGAACTCCAAGGTTAGTGATTAATTATAAACCACTGAATAAAGTTGTAAGACCCGAGAAATTTCAATTTCAGAAATAAGGGTAAAATCGTAATTTCGATTTCAAAATTGTAATTACGGTTAAAAATCCATAATTAATTCTCTAGATCTCGGATGACGAAACGGATTGTACCGTTGGGATACGTCTACGCGAGGGAAATCCCTGATTGCACGTAAAATTTCATAATGACCACGGGGCGGTCGGAGTTGGCACGTTTTTCGGGCATCGCGTTTAGTCTGTCATCGGTTTCGATGAGAGGCGAAGGCACAAATAACATGCTCATACCCACCATAAGTGGTAGTATATAAATGATGAAAATGGACGGCGAGGTAGTGAATCTCAAATCTGTAAGAGAGGGACATATTAGTCATTTAGAGATTTGGTTTTTAAGTCATAAAAGACAAAAAAATCAAATAGTGTTCATCTCCTTCATTAATCAAAGACAAAACCGTGGAAGCCATTTTTGGGGATGCAGAAGCTTGACATTTCAATTTCTAGAGAGTCTCTGACTTCTCTCTAGAAATACCGCAATCGGGCCAGATTGGATTTCGACGGGCGAGAGGAAACGTTCTACGTGGGAGCGAGGCTGCGGCGTGGATAGGTTTGCGAGGTTTATTAGCTCAAGAGGTAGGATTTTCTCCTGCTTTGGTTTTGTCGTTTTTAAGGGTTTTTCGATGTTTCGGTGGGTTTGAGGCCGTGAGGGGCGGGTTGGTCGATCCCAAAACTTAGGACGAGTTATTAAATTTTTTTGGGATTTTGAGAGGCGGTGACTGTCGGAAAATTTGTGGAAATTTATTTAGGCCTTCAATTTTGGAAATTTGGCATTCGTCATGTGCTTGATGAATAAATGCTTCAGGGAATGGGTTGTTGATCGGTCTAAAGCAGCAGGGACCAGAATTGTTTAAATTCTTGAGTGATTTTCTCACCTCGGTAGTATCCCGAGAGTTAGGTCTTTGTTGTGTGGGAATTTGGTATTAAAATGCTTGCTTAGTATGCTTTGGCGGGAGATAGCGTAGATTAACGGGTTCACTAAGTGAGCCGTTGATTTGTGATTTTTCGGGAGCCAATGCAGGGTTTCACTATTCAGCAAGTGTTCTAAAATGTATTTTTGTGAAAGTATGCGGGTTAATTCGAGTAATTTAAATTAAATTGCTCTTGTTTGATCGTGTGATGGCTAATTTTGATGGGATGAAATGTATAATTGCATAACATGATTGTGTGATTTAATTATGCGAGTATATTCATGAACATATGTTTTTCATGTGATTAGGCGTATTGGAGCGCATACATGCATTCCATATCACCTTTGGATCACCCTAGGATTATAGGGTGAGTGCATGAGGTAAGTCACAGAGGACAATGGTTCGGAGGGTAGTTTAAAATATAAATTATCGGGTAGTCAGACTAAATAATATATCAACCGTGGACGACCCCGGGTTGATGTTATTCATGAATTAGTCCACAGAGCTAAAATGCCATATCAGCGTGGAGGCGTTGATATTTATTCATCGGAGTGATCCACAAACAATTTATATATCAATCGTCGGGCTTATTGATTGATATATATACATCGGAGGTTGTCACTATTAAAACTAATATTCTCATCTGAGGCTTAGGCGAGTGTGAGAGAATCGAGTGAGGACTCGGGTTGAGTTGGTCATGTAGACATTCAAGTAGGATCATGCATTTGTGAATGTATGTTTAATTGGAACATTACTTGCTTTGCCTTAGGTGTTGGAGTAGCCCACTTAGGGCGATTCTCCTGCGAGCTTTAGCTCACTTACGATCGTGGGATCCCCTTTTCACGGTACGGGGCGTGCGGGGAGAGACTCATCCTGAGCTTCATGGATTAGAAGAAAAGCCGGATTGTGGCTTTGGCTTGTGATATGTACATGTATTAAATTTCTCTGATCTTAATATAATGTATTGTTTAAGAGTAAAAATATTAACTCTTGAAACTATTGGATAGTTTGGATATATGTATTGAGCACGGTTGATGGGCCCAAGTGGCCGTGTGGATATATATATTGCATATATTGTTGATTAGGACGGGGTTTATCACGGGTTTTGTATTTGGGTAGAGGCTCCTAGGTACAAAGGAGACTGCTGGGATTTTCTAAAGTGGCGTCGGGTAGCTTGGGCCTCCACTTGTATTGCGAGTTGTGGTGGTCGGCGGACCCCCGGGTTTTGGGGCGTCACGGCAGGTATCGAGGCTTGGAGTATCTGAATACCCTGGGAGCTCGGAGTTTGGGTATCCATCACCACTAGGTGTGGATTCGATGTTCGGTTTAGGTATGAGATTACTGGAAGGCGCGAGGAACAAAACTAGGACTGGGCATGTGTGTTTTGTGTGTGATCGATTTAGTTGTTTGGTGAATGAATTGTATTTGCCATGTTGTGTGGGTTGTGAAATGAGTGTGTGCTTGGTGATTATTTTTATGAATGTAGAAAATGTTTGAGTGGTACGATTGTGCAAAATTGGGAAAAAAAAAAATGAAGGAAAATAAATTTTTAATAATTTATTGGATGAGAATTGAAAGAAAATAAATTTTAAAAATTTATTTGATGTATTATAAAAAAATGATTTTTAGAGATTTTAGTGATTTTCCATTCTTTGAAATAATTGAAAAAAAAAAAAATTCATTTATAATGAAAAAAAAATTAGAGCAGAAGAAAATTTTGATGGAGCTCTTGCCCATTTGTGGAGTGATTTGTGAGACATGAAATTTATTGTGACGGTAGGCGTATTTGGGTCTTGCGGGCGTGCGGCGAAGCGTGCGGTAAATGCGAGCCTGGCGTGGCGTCTTTAGAATATCTGAAGCTAGCGTGCGGTAATGCGAAGCAGCGCCAGGCGGGGCTCTGCGAAGTGTGTAAGCGCCGCGGCGAGTCTACATCGTAGCGAGGCGAGCGCGGGCAGCGCGCTGACCAGGTAGCAGCAATATGCCCCGACGCGAGGCAGCGAAGCGTCTGGTAGTGGCGGCCTGGCGCTGCGTCTTTAGGAAGTCTTGGCTGCCTTAGCAGCGACGGCGTGGTGGCGTCGAGCGAGGCCAGCGCGTGACGGCTCTGTAGGCGCAGCGGCCTTGTTGGGCCTGGCCGGCTGGGCGTGGCACAGGAGGGCGGCTTGTCTTGTGTGGTAGGCAGTAGACAGGGTTGGGGTTTTGTGCCTCTGACTCGGTTTGACGGTTCATTTCGGTAGTTTCAGTCACCAAATGAACATTCATTCATTATAAAATAAAATTTTTTCAAAAAAAAAAAAAAAAAAAAAAATATTTTAAATTCAAATAAAATCAAATAAATTTTGATAAAATTTTCGAAAAATAAAATTTTCAAAAATAAAAATTTTTGAAAATAAGAATTTTATTTGAAAACAATATTTTAAGCAACGAAGTGATTAACGTATACCTTTGGGTTATGTGTATGGTTAATTAATCTCAAAATTTTGTGGTTATGCCTTAGAGACCTTTGTCATTAGAATTACCTACCAATTGGAAATCGAGATTAACGCGATAGTTGCGTAAGACATAATATGCATGGTGTAATGCGTATTGGAAAAAGAATTGAATGGTAAGGTTATGAACAATGACCTTAGGGGTTTGGATAATAGAAATGAGCAAAGAGCACAAAGTTTTGTGAATAAAGCGAATTAAAGTGGTTAGATTTAGCACCACTTAGAAATGGGCCGGGTCAGTTCATGGTTGTCAGAATCTATTAGCATGTGCATTGCTAGTGTTTGAAATGAAAGTTAGATGACTCTTGTTGCCCTGTTAATCGTGTAAATGGCTAGTAGAGGGCGAGGACGTAGAGAACGTCCACGAGTGCAATTCGGGCACAATTAGTGTTTGATTAAGGACTTTCTTGAGAATTTGTAGGTATTACGATGAATCTTATAGCCACGAGCCTGGTATGACGATTAGATAAGAAGATCCTAGTAACCCTTGGGGTTTAGGGCATATCATCCTCCAGAGCATTCCATGGAAAAAGATCAGATGGTGGTATACCATGGTTCGGGCGGATCGAGAAAGTGTTAGAGGCTATGGGTGCCTCGCGCGACCCAGTTTGACTAGGCTGCGTTCTAACTGGGGAATGGGGCCCCGAGAATATGGTGGAAATGGGCAAGGACCTCTAGAGGACCTTAGAGTCGTTTGCGTGTGGTCCTCCTAGGGATTAGGCGAGAATAGGTGCGATATGTGGGGTTGCGGGTTACTGTAGAGAGATCTCGGGGACACTACTCACAGTGGACCTGAGGATTATGGACATGTCAAAATTCGAGGTCATCCTGAGGATGGATTGGCTGATAGCTTACGAAGTCGTTACTTCGATTGTGGCTAGGGACGATTACCGCTACACACAAGGCGGTACTCCGATTGGTATTTCGAGAGGTGAAGTATGATATTTTGCCCCGAAGCGGTATATGAGTCGGTGTCGGGGATGGTTAGGCGGGTTAGCTAGCAGGCTTTTACCCTAGAGGGCGAGTGAGACTAGACTTAAGATCTACCTCTCGAGTAGTGTGTGAGTATGTGGATGTTTTCCCGAGGATAAGGCTACCGGACTACCTCCACATAGGGATGTAGACTTTAATTGTCGAGGTTACGCTACGGTAGCACAACCATCTCTGTGATTCATGGGGATGCCCAGGTTGAGGTGCGAGACTCCAAAGTCCATTTACGGGGCCTTTATTGGACAGGGGTTTATTAAACGAGCACTTCACCATGGGGCGCCGGTTTAGTTGCGAGAAGAGAAGAGGCGAGGCCCTTGAATGTGTGACTCTGAGGCCAGATGAACAAGGGTTCTGATCGAGTCGGTACCCATTATCGAGGATTAATGATTTATTTGTCCGGTTGAGAGGAGTGCGAGTCTACTCCGAGATGAACTCTGGTTACCATCGGTGAGGATTAGGAGACATATATCCCTAAGATAGCGTTTAGGGCGCGTTATGGGCACTTTGAGTTTCTGGTGATACTGAATTGTGAATGCACTAGCGACATTCATGGATCTCATGCATAGGATATTCCGACCCTATCTACCGTCGGTTTATCGTAGTCTTCGTGGATGACATTTTGATCTACTCCCGGTCGGAGTAGGAGCATGAGTATCAACGAGGATTATTTCTGGTTGTTAGAGACCATCAGGTTGTACGCTAAGTTCGGTAAGTGGGAGTTTTGGAAGCTGCGAAATTGAGATTACAGGACGGCGTGGTGTTAGCATCGGGGTGTCGGTCGAGCTGAAGAGGTTAAGGTAGTGATGCGTTGGGGAGATGCAGATGTCAATCTTCGAGATACGTAGTTTCTTGGGATTGGTGATCTGAGGAGATACGAGGAATGGGCTGAAGTTGTCCATTCGGGACGGGATCGTGGGACCGCCCTACGGGACATGGACTCAAAGTGGTTGGGATAGCCACGACCATAGAGATTGAGGATACTTGGAACACTCGGGATCACAGTGTTGTTGGGAAAGAGGGAGGGATCGGCTTTCTCTAGTTCGGGAAGGGTAGAAGACCTTACCTTCATCTTTGGTTCCAGTGAGGGTCGGGATTGAGCCTTAGTGTGGGATTGCCCGAGACGGGGATCACGAGACTGGGACAACACCGTCCCGGTTGGCGGTAAACGGGAAATTATACGATTCGTTCCTCCACCCACTAGTAAGGGTTAGAGGAGACTAGTTTCGAGTTCAGTCTTCATCACAAGCACTTCCCGACAACACGGATAGACGGAGAGGGCTGAAGTGTGGGTCAAGTCGGGGGATAGATCGAGGGTTCTGCGACGAGCGTAGTGGACCTTGGGTGGTAGACTTTGTTGGTTGTTGATTGTGCGGGCTTGGCATGGATGGGGGGATTGACAACCATCGAGGTTGTCGAGTGAAAGTGAGACCCTAGGTCGGGTTGTCATACCCAGACACAACATTAGTTAGGCTTAGAGTTGGGCCTTTGGAAGCAATTATAGATGTTCTTCCCTAGGTGTAGGGTGAGAGTTGACTTGATAAAGTCGGGATTATGAGTGAAGAGATCTCTGGATTACGCTCATGGTGATTCGAGGATAAGGTATCACAATATGGCATTATTGTGTTCGGTGTGCCGCAGTGGCTGCTCCCGCGTCGGAGTCGGGTGTGGGTGCACCGGTATGGTCATTCCACCACTTTTGGTAGTGTGGGTTGAGTTGTCTTTAGGGCTAATCCAGTGAGAAACTCATAGTTTGAATCGGGAAATGTAAGGCTCGAAGTGTAGAAGAGTTGTGTTGCTCGAGATGAAACACACGGACAAAGTTTATCACGGACTTAGAGTTGGAGTGGTAGGGTCGGGAGTAAACTCGAAATGAAAACACACGGACATGGTTATCCGCCTTGAGACTTAGAGTTGAGTGATAGAGGGTCGAGGGTGACTCGGGTTTGAATACCCCCTTTGCAAATTTCATTGGATGTTATTAAGTGACAAGGGCTCGGTGAATGGATGATATGCATGGCATGGATTGAGTTGACAGTCCATTGGATTGTCGGTGTCGTGACCTTGGAGGTTAAGCGGTTACACACCAAGCAAAGGGTTGTGTAGGGTTACGTGTGTATGGATTACTTATACGGGTGTTAGAGGGCATATTGCGAACATGTGTCTGGATCATAAGGGTAGAGGGATTAATTGCCTCGATTGGGATTAAACATAACAACGGAGTTCTCCAGTAGTGTCTGGCGAATGGCACCATATAGGGGCATTGTATGGGAGGCCATGTAGGTCAGATTAGGATGGACAGTGGGAGAGATCCCATCTTGGTCGGGTTTGATTAGAGACACCTCTCAGTGAGAGGTGGGCTTGATGCGATAGCGTCTTCTCACGGCTCGGGGCTGGAAGGCTATGAATTAATACGACGTCGACCCCTTAGGTTTCGGGGTTGGGGATCGATCTTCTTGGAGGTGATACCTAAGAGTGGTCGGGATTCCGTGACCTTGAGCTGTCGCTAGGTTCAATTAGACCTTCGAGATACTCTAAAGGATAGGCCTTATCTTTGTCTGGTTAGCGTCCATGACATCGGGTATCACAAGGCGTTTCACGTCTCCATGCTCGAAGATATACTCGAGATCGGCTCGTATGGTGGATTGGGGGCAATTAAAATTGACACGGATGGGACCGCCGAGGAAGGACGGTGTGCATTGTTGATAAGCCGTGATCGGGTCTTGCGGCGCAAGGCCCGGGTGAGGCTAGTGAGGTGCTATGGCCTTGTGGGTGGAGGAGTCAACGTGGGAGCGCGAGGACACAATGCGGGCCACCTATCCTTCTTGTTTAGGGATGAGTCTCGTGTGATTTAGTCGTTTAAATTAAATGACTAGTTTACATGCATGATAGAGTGCGTTGCATATGCATGTGTTTGATAAGATCGTTTCGAATTTGGGACAAATTCGCGCTAGGAAGAGGGGAGAATGTAAGACGAAATTCAATTTCGAAATAAGGAGTAAAATCGTAATTTCGATTTGAAATTGCAGTCGGTTAAAAATCCATAATTAATTCTCTAGATCTCGGATAATGAAACGGATTGTACCGTTGGAATCGTCTCGCGAAATCTAGTTAGCGCGTAAAATTTCATAATATTACAGGAGCGATTCGGAGTTGGCACGTTTTTGAGGCATCGGCGTTTCAGTCTGTCGTCGGTTTGATCGGCCAGAAGGCACAAATAGCATGTACTCATATACCATAAGTGGTATAGGTAGTATATAAATGATAAAAAATGGACAGCTAGGAGTAGTGCGAATCTCAAATGCAATGAGAGAGGGACATATTAGTCATTTAGAGATTTGATTTTTAAGTCATAAAGAACAAAAAAAATCAAATGAGTGTTCATCTCCTTCATTAATCAAAGACAAAACCGTGGAAGCCATTTTTGGGGATCTGAAGCTTGACATTTCAATTTCCTAGAGGTCTGCGACTTCTCTCTAGAAATACACGAAATCGGACCGTTGGATTTCGACGGGGCAAGAAGGGGAAACGTTCTACGGGCGAGCTGCAGCGTGGACCTGCAGGTTGCGGTTTTTGACAACTCAAGAGGTAGGATTTTCTCCTACTTGCGTTTATTCCCATTTTAGGGTTTTTCGTGTTTCGGTGGGTTTGGTAGTGATGGTTTGATCGATCAAGCAGGATCGAGTTGTTAGAATTTTGGGATTTTGAGGCCGTGACTGTCAGAAAATTTGTGGACTGTTTGGGCCTTTAATTTTGGAAATTTAGCATTTAAATCATGTGCTTGATGTGGACAAATGTCGGGAATGGAGTTGTTGATCGGTCCCCAAACATAGGGTAGAATTTAAATTCTTAGTGATTTTCTCACCTCAGTATTTATCCCGAGAGTTAGATTGCTGTTGTGTGGAGATTTGGTATTAAAATGCTTGCTTGGTATGCTTCAGTGGGAATGGCAGTGGATTATGAGTTCGCTAAATTGAGCCCAGTTGATTTAATGATTTTGAGATAGTAAGCAAGAGGTTTCACTATTCACGAAACGTGTTCTAAAATGTATTTTTGTGAAAATATGCGGTTGGTCGAGTAATTTAAATTAAATTGCTCTTGTTTGATCATTAGCCCAAGTGAGCTAATTTTGATGGGATGAAATGTATAATTGCATAACATGATTGTGTGATTTTAATTATGCGAGTATATTCATGTTTATATATTTGCATGTGATTAGGCTATATTGGGCGCTTTATGCATTCCATATGCCTTTGGATCACCCTAGGATTATAGGAGTGAGTGCATGAGGTAAGTCCCAGAGGACAATGGTTGGTAGTTTAAAATATAGATTATCGGAGGAATTAGTCAAACTAAATAATATCAACCGTCGGATGGCCCGGTTGATATTTATTCATCGGAGGAATGATCCCTGAGCTTCCGTAATATATCAAGCGGAGTCGGGCCAGCCCAGTTGATATTTATTCATGGAGTAGTCCACAAACAATTTTATGTATCCAATCGTCGGAATGACGATTGATATATATACACGTAGGAGAGGTTGTCCATATTAAAACTAATATTCTCATACGAGGCTTAGTGAGGTGTGAAGTCGATGAGGACTCGGGATTTGGAGTTGGTCATGTAGACATTCAAGTAGGATCATTGTTTGGCCGGATGTATGTTTAATTGGAACATTGCTTTGCACTTAGGTGGTGAGTAGCCGCGGGCGATTCCTCTTGAGCTTTAGCTCACCCCGTCGTGGGATCCCCTTTTCCGGATGGGGAGCGTGCGGGAAGACTCATCCTAGGACTTATATGGATTGAAGAAAAGAAACGGATTGTGGCTGGCTTAATGATATATGTACATGTATTAAATTTCTCTAATCTTAATATATGTATTGTTTAAGAGTAAAAATATTAACTCTTGAAACTGTGGATATAGTTTGAGATATATGTGTTGAGCAGGTTGATGGGCCAGTAGCGTGGATATATATATTGCATATGTTGCCAGTTGGGACAGGTTTATCGGGTTTTGTATTTGGGTGGGCTCCTAGGTACAAAGGGCCCCTACCTTGGGTTACTACAAAGTGAGGCGTCGGGTAGCTTGGGCCTCCGCTATTCCGCGGGGTTGTGGGTGATCAACGGACCCCGAGGTTTTGGGCGTCACAAAGTCCTACAATGGATTAGGTATCCGATACCTAATAAAAGGATTTAATTCAAAGGATTTATAATGCAACAATTTTTTCAAATTTGATATGAAATGCGGTTTTAAAGCGAATTAATTAAACCGAGAAAGATAGATACAAAGCGTTTACTTGTTCATTTGGACATTATGAATGGAATGTGATGCCAGTTTAGTCTAATGCTATGAATTTCAGGAAATATGATGAATGAAATATTCAATGAATACACTAGATTTTCTATTATTTTACATTGATGATGTTCTTATATTTTCAAATTCAGTTGAGGGCCATTTCAAACATTTAAGAATTTTCAAAATTGTAGAGATAATGGATTTAGTAATCTACATAACAAAATTAAATTGTTTCAAACAAATATTAGGTTTAAGTTTGATATTTATAGGGCCAGAAATTCCAATTTACGGAATAAGGGCAAAATCGTAATTTTAATTACAAAATTGTAATTACGGTTAAAAATCAAGTAACCCGCTAATTCTCAGAACCTCGGATGATGAAACGAATTCTTGTGTTACTGGAATCGTCTCGAAATCTAGTTAGCACGTAAAATTTCGTAATTTTAGAAATTGATCGATTAATAAACCGTTTTAGGGCATCGTTTCGGGTCTTAAATAAATAGGTTTTGATGTCATGTACCATAAGTGGTAATGAAGAGATAAACGATTTAAAATGACGGTCAGAATGCCATACTATCAAATCTGTAAAAGCAGGACATAGCATGCCATTGTAGACGATTTTTAAGTCAAGTAAAAGACAAAAGAGTAATTAGCCTTTTCATCTCCTCCCAAGATAAGCCAAAAACGTGAGAAGCCATTGCTTTATCCGAAGAGTTGCTTGCTGAGAGAGTCAGAGAGAGCGCTTTCCAGCCATATAATAAATCCATCTGCCATGACTTCTAAGAGAAGGAAAACCATCTACGTTAAACACAAAGTTACGCTGCGGACTCGTTTATAGTTTCAAACTCCCTGTAGATTTTCCTCCCACTTGGTTTTATTCCATTTTTGAGTGTTTTTCTCACTGTTTATTTAATGAAATTGGCTGTGGAGATCGACTGTCCCAAACATAATCAATTAATACAAATTTTTTTAAAACTAATGGACAGCCTGTATTTGCCTCCACCTACTGTGAAAAGGAAAATGTTGATTTTGTGGTTTGAATTTGTGTGTTGAATGGATTTGAGGCCAGAAGGTCATATATTAATATAAGGAACCGATAACAATATTTATAATCCAGAAATTTGTAAACCCAGGTTTCATCAGTTCTAGAAGGGTGCCCCAAAAAAAATGTATTTTGAAAATCTACATTAAGTAATTCGAATCGAATTGCTCAGGTTTGGACATTAGCTCAAGTGAGCTACCTTGGTGTTTCAAATGATAATTTCAGTATTTTACATTTACTAATTATGTAAATATATTCATGTTTAGGTATTGCATGTGGTTTAGACTGTATCGAACCGGCTTACATGCATTCCATAATACATCAGAACATCTCCAGTGGGACCACAGGAGTTAGTGCATGAGACAGTCTAGAGAAATGGTTCGAGGTTGCCTAATAATGTAAATATCGGAGGGTAGTCTCAATCCAAATAACATATCAAACTGCCTGATACCAAATGATATATATTCATCTATGAATTCATTTAGAGAATTTATATGTTATATCAATCGCTTCGAGCGCCCAATTGATATATATATACATCGGAGGTTGAACCACCAATAAAATACACTCCCTACTACGTTTGAAGGAAAGTAGAGTCATGAGGACCGATCCAGTTGGTTATGACATTCATAGACTGCGCATTTTGCTTAATGTTTGTTTTAAATTCGAACACGTAATCTGACTTGTGTGTAGAGAAGCCCACTGGAGAGGCTATTCTTCCCATCGAAGCTTAGTCACTCCCCGTCGTGGACCCCTTATTTTACAGGTACCGAAGTATGGAGAATGCCCATCCTAGAATGAAGCCTAGCAGCCGGATGTGCCTACGGTTTTCCATATGTATTAGGAAACTCATTTTGATATGTTGTATAAGAGCCATTTACTACCTTAACTATGGGACATATTATGTTGGCGGATATCGATAAGCCCGCGGTCGCTTTTATCCAAATACGTTGTTATCCGATTATATTAACTGCTAGACAGTCGATATGTTCTATTTTCCGTAGAGCTCCTCGCATAAAGAGACTCCGCTCGATTTTCGGAAGTGGCACTGCAACCAGACTCCACTTACATTCCGCTGGCTGATTTGTAAGTCAAACGTGGACTCGGTTTTGTATGCCACAACAGACGAGCTTAGGTATACTAATACCTAGGAGCTCGGTTAGGTGAATCAATAACACACTGCAGTGATAGTGAGGTATGCAGAAGGCACGAGAGAGAAATCAGAACATCAGATGTTTTGATCATGATCATGTGATGCTATGATTGATGTTAACATGTGTGATCATTGGTTGTTTGGTGAATGGTACACATGTTAAAAAGAGTAAAGAAATGATATGTAGTTATGATTAGCACATGAATGTGTAGAAAATATGTCGAGTTGTAAGTGTAAAAAAAAAAAATGAATGAAAAGAATAATTTTATAAATTTATTGTAGCTGATAGATGATGAAAATAATTTTCTAAGTTGAAGAAAATCGAGCAATAATTTTATGAATATATTATGAATTTATTGGGAGGAAAAAAAATGATTTAGTGATTTTTAGTGGTTTTCATCTTGCTAAATTAAAATTTTTATTTATCATGAAAAAAAAAAATTTTGGTGCGGTGGATTTGAAATCATACTGCGGTAGGTTGTCAGGCTAGAAATTTGGGCGCGGGCGCAGCTGCCGTCCATGCAATGCGGCCCGGGCGCGGCTGCGGCCCTTGGCCCCAGGCCACTGCGATATGGCGGTTGGCGGCCTTGCCGATCTGGCGGCCCAGGCGCCTTGGTGGCTGAGCGTCTTTGGGCGGCGAAGCGGCCAGGCGGGCGGGCGGATGCGAGCGTGCGGCCTTGTTCTTCCTGGCTGCATTTGCAGCCTAGAGTTCTGTGGCCTGCAGATACGGCCGGGGACACGCCACGACCACTGCAGCATACATCTTGCTGGGGCCTTGATCACGCCCACAGGCGCCCGGTGCGCCTACAGGCGTGCACGCTAGACTTCTTTGGAGTGCTTGGGCATCGAGCTGGGTTTTGGACGATTTTCGAATCAGGTGATGTTACCCGGGGTCTTGTTTGGGCCCGGTTCATGAACACTATTCATAAAACAACATTTCATATAAAATTTTGAAATTTTTTTTTATTAGTGTAAAAAAATCAAATAAAATTTGAAAAAAAAAAAAAATTTCGAAAAATGCAATTTTAAAAAAAAATATAAAATTTTGTGGATCAAATTGATTTAAATTGTGGATAAATTGTCCTACAGGGCTTCATAAAATGTAGGAACTTGATGTATACGCTTATGGTGTGTTTGATTAGTGTCTGGGAGTGTTTTATGCCTTGGAGATACTGTATTGTTTATTGACTGCCATGTTTGATTTGTGTAGATGGCTGGTAGGCGAGGGCGTAGGGACATCCACGTGGCGCGGGTAGAACCACCAGAAATATGATCGGCGCCGATGACCGACCAGCGGGCCTTTGTTGAAGGCGTGGGTGTTCTGGCGAGCGCTATTGCCTGAACTAAATGTGGCCGATAGTCAGGGAGGTCCTAGTAACCTCCAGAGATTCGAGGAGCATCACCCTCAGGCATTCTTTGGGAGGGGGCAGATAATTGGCATACCATTGGTTCATGCGAGATAGAGAAGCATTATTGGAGGCCATGGAGATCTACTCAGATCCCGATCAGTCGGGCTGACCGCATTCGGCTAGAGGCGGGCCCGAATATGGTGGAAATGGGTTAGGGCTTCTAGAACCTAGAGACTATGACATGGGCGCGAGTTCGGGAGGCGTTACGTGACGAGTATTTTCGAAGGCGCGAGACACGCTGGCTTCGAGTTCGTGGCGAGGGCGATGACGGTGATGGACTTCGTGGCGCTCGATTCACTAAGTTGGCGGGATTTGCGGATGACTCGTGGCCCGCGGGCGTGGCCAGGTTGAAGGTTTGAGAATGGTGAGGGTGTCCGTGGTAGCTAGGATGTAGGACTCGCCTCGAGGACATGGATTATGGTTGGGGCGGCCACGACCATAGAGATATGGAGTGCTCCGGAACACTCGGGCGAGTGTTGGTGTGGTAGGAGACGGTCGGTCTTCCTCCGATTAGAGAAGAATAGAGGGCCTCTAGTTGGCGAGGATCTCGAGTCACGGCCGTTCGGGCGAGACGAATGGAAGTTGCCCGGTCGGCGGGGCGGATGAAGTCGCTAGTCGGGCGGGAGCGAGATGGTGTGCTTCCATTGTCGGCAACACAGACACATGAGCGGATTGCCCGGCAATTCGGGGTTTTGGGACATCACGGTCCCTAGTCGATGTGGGCAGGAAGATACGGTACATTCCTCCAGCGACATAGTACAGGCGAGATAGGCGATCCGCGGTTTCGGGGACTGCGGGCCCCATTTCCGCAGGTAGGCAGAGAGGCGGGCACGAGTAGGCGAGAGAGGGCGGGGCCTGAGGCGGGGACCTGCGGGGGTTCGGGCGTATCTGCGCCGTCACACGCGGTGAGTCATCGGATCAGCCTGACGCTATGCAGGAATGCGTTTTGCTATCTACGCTATGGGCAGAGTGTTATTTGATTAGGTGCTTCGCATTCATTCATTCTTGCATCGGTTGTGATCGAGTTGGGCTTTAGGGTTGAGACCTTAGAGGGCCTTTGTGCGTGAGTTCTCCCCTAGGGATTAGGGCGAGAGCAAAGGGACGATATATCGAGTTGCAAATTTGCGGAGATCTGGGGACTCTACTCGGTGGACTGAGGTCATGGATATGTCGAGTTCGATGTCATCCACGGGGATGGATTGGTGGCTTGACTTCACAGTCGTGCTCCGATTGTGGCGCGGAGATTACCGCCTACTGAGGCGGTACTGGTCAAGCGGTATTCGAGGAGACAAGCATGGAATTTTGCCACGAGAGAGAATTATACGAGTCTAGGTGTCGAGGACGGTTAGCGGGGTTGGCTGGTCGAGCCTTACCTTGGGGGCCGAGGAGAGTTAGGACCTGGCTCTACCTCCGGTTGTGCGGTATGTGGATGTTTTCGGATAAGGTTACACGGACTACCTCCACATGGGGTGTAGACTTTGGTATCGAGTTACACCTTGGTACTTCGCCCATCTCATGACTCAGGTATAGGATGCTTTTGGGTTGAGTTGCGGGAACCGAGTCCGATTGGGAGCTATTGGACCAAGGGGGTTCGTGGGGCCGAGCACTTCCCCATGGGCGCTCAGGTTCTATTTGCGAAGAGAGAAAGACAAGACCTTCGTACGTTGACTACCGACAGTTGAGCAGGGTTCACGATCGAATCGGTGCAGTTCTTAGGGATTGATGATTTATTTGATCAGTTGAGAGGAGCACGAGTCTACTCCAAGATAGACCTTCGCGGTTGTACCATCAGGCTGAGGTTAGGATCTGAGATATTCTAAGGCGGCTATTTAGGGCCTTGTATGGGCACTATGAGTTCTGGTGATGTAACCGAATTGGCAGTGCGCCAGCGTGATTCATGGACCTCATGCATAGGGTATTCCAGCCCTATTTAGATCGGTTGTCGTAGTCTTGTTGGATGACATCTTGATCTCCCGGTCAGTGGGAGCATGGTATCACTTGAGGATCGTTTACGAGTTATTGAGAGACCATCGGTTATCGCGGGAATTCGATGAAGTGTGAGTTACGAAGCTGCGGGGGTGAGATTTTTGGGACACGTAGTGTCGGCGTCGTGTCGGTCGACCAGGAGAAGATCTGTGGGCAGAAATTCAATTTCTGGAATAAAGGGCAAAATCGTGTTTGATTATAAAATTTTAATTAACATTTAAAAGTCCGTGATGATATTCTCTAGACCTGGATGTGGCTTAGTTATGGGTTGGACTCGTCTACCTAAAATCTAGTTAACACATAAAATTTACTTAATTTCTTTGAGCAGTCGAATGAAGCACGTTTTCGAGCATCGCATTTTAGTGCGAAGTAAGTCGTTTAAATCTGAGAAAGAGGCGCATATAGTATCTACTCATGTACCATAAGTGGTATAGTGGAGAAAATAATGAAAATGGATGACGGAGATAGTGCCGAAAATCAAATCTGGTAAAAGAAGGGAATTAATTGGATTAAATGAGGGGCAAACTTGTAATTTTGAAGAATAGTCTTCTTCTCCACTTAAGCTCAAAACTTAAGCATTAAGTCATTTGGGGAGATCTTTGATAGGCGTGGAGGAGCAAAAATGGTGATTCTAAGAAGAGTCTCGACTTCTCTCTAAATACCTGTCGGACGTTGGATTTCGACGGGCGAAGGGAAGCGTTCTACGCGGAGCGAGCTACGCGTGGACCCTGGTTTTTGACAACTCAAAGAGGTAGGTTTCTCCCTACTTGCGTTTTGTTCCCATTTTTAAGGGTTTTTGATGTTTGGGTTGGTTTGAGGCCGTGAGGGGCCGTTTGATGAATCCCAAAACATGGGACCGGGTATTAAATTCTTGGTGATTTTCTCCATCAGTGGCCTTGAGAAATTAGGGGCTGTTTGGGTGTTTTATTTCACCAAAATTGCTTTAAATGCATGCTTGATGAGAAAATCTGCCAGGAATGGGTGTTTGTCCGGTCCCAGGCTGTGGGACCCGGTGTGGAAATTTTGAACCGTGAGGGCAGTCCGTAGCACGGTGTGTGTGTATGGGCATTATGGGTTCTTGTGTGATAATTTAATGAATAAATTATGCTTTGGTGATTAGGAGACCGGAATTGGGAATGGAAATCGGTTCCATCAAGAAGGCAGATGTAGGAAGTGTGCCCGTGGGCTGACCCACTTACTGTTTTGGAATTGTAAAGCTTGAGTCCGGGTTTATCGACTGTTGAACAGAAATTGTCCCTTGTTTGGTATGAAGAATTGTATGAAATGAGTGACTTGATTTGGTGTGGATGTAGAAATCAATAGGTTAATGTAATGAGGATTAACATGAAGTCACAATTATATGGAATATAATTGTGTATGTAAACCATTAGGAATAAGATTGTGATTTGCTCAATTATGGAATATAATTGAGCATAAACCATTGGAGATGAAATTATGGGTGCTGATTAGGCTAAATTAGGTGATACTTGATGTGTTGGAATTATGCGTGTGGTAGTTGATTGAAAATATGCATGTTGACATATGGTGTAAACAGATTTTGAAAATGGCACTATTCTGCATTTTCATATGCAGGTAGCCTAGAATTAGTGTGAGTGCATGACAAGGTATTTTTGTAAGCGATATGTTTGAAGGAATTTCTGAGGATGATATTCGGAGAATTGGAGTTGGGAGATGGGCCAACGGATCATTTGGATGAGGACCATGGCTTGTTTCGGAAAGCTCACTGACCAATTCACTTGGATGATCTCATATTTTCTTGAATATTTGTTAGTATATTTTCAAGAACAAAAGTTTTGTTTTGGAAATGATTATTTTCTCATACATGGCTTAGGCAAGTGTGAGTGAGTCGGTGAGGACTCGTGACATGGGGATGACATGTAGACATTCAAGTAGGATCACGTATTTACTTGAGTGTGTGTTTGATTTGGAGCATTGCACTGCACTTAGGTGGTGAGTGGCCAGCAGGGCGATTCGTCTTGAGCTTTAGCTCACCCGTCGTGGGACCCCCTTTATTTCGGGTACAGGAGCGGCTGGGGAGACATCTCATTTTGAGGTTGATTTTGGAAAGCCGGTTTATGGCTTGATGGTTTTTGGATATAACATGTATTAAATTGTAGATTTTAATATATGTTTGTATAAAAAGTGTTATCAAGTATTGAATTATTGGGAGATAATTGAAGAATAGTTATGATGGTGATCATACGCTGAGTGGTTTATGAGCCCAGAGGTAATTTTACTCATGTTGGGATTATATTGCATAAATTGAATTTGCCCAGGACAGGTTTCATGCGGTATTTTAATTGGCCCGTCTGAAAGGAGACTCGCCCGATTTTCTAAAGTGGTCGGGTAACCCGACCTCCACTTGTATTCAGCGGAGTTGGCCTGGTGAGTCAGCGGACCCACGGATGGGGCGTCACAAGGTCGGCGATGATGAGTTGGGAGGACCCGAAGTCAGGTCTTCGGATATGTAGTTTCTTGGGGATTGGCGGGTGATACGGAATTCATTGAGGATTTCTCGGATTGGCGGCACCTATGACTGGGTTGACCCGGAGGCCAAGTTTGAGTGGGATGACCGATGCCGGGAGGCATTCCGGAGTTGAAGAAAGACTCCGCCGGCTCCCATCTTGATAGTTCGAGACCGGGGACGAGAATTTACACGGTGTATTGTGATGCCTCGGGGGCGGGATTGGGATGTGTTTGATGTAGTCCGGGAGGTAGTAGCTTATGGTTCCTCGTCGGTTGAAGAATCATAGGCGAAATTACCACATGACATGAGTTAGGTAGTAGTCTTCGCCTTGAAGATTTTGCTCCACTACTTATATGGTGAGGAGTTCGAGGTGTACTCGGACCATAAAAATCTGAAAGTACATTTTCACCTTGTGAACCTTAACATGAAACTATATGAGATGGATGGAGTTCCTAGAGGATTATGACTTCACTTTGCATTACCACCCTGGTAAGGCAAATGTGGTAGCTGATGCACTCAGTCGGAAGTCACGAGGAGCCTTGGCTAGTATAGCTTCTCGGGAGTGGCAGATGCTCGAGGCGTAGGTCGGTTTGAACTCTGATGCGTGACAGTTAGACACTTTGGGGAGTTTAGTGGCTGCGTCTGCGTTAAGCCAGTGATTGAGTCGATGGCGGGGCAGAGATAGTGTCCATCGGGGGACGAGTGTCTGATTAAATGCGGTGAGGCTGGACCCGTTCACGCAGATGGTAGTCTTCATATAGGGGCGGATAGTAGTTCCCGATTGGCCGATTTGAGAGAGAGATTCTTAGGGAGTTTCAGCGCTCTCGATTCTTGTACATCGGGTGGCACGAAGATGTACCGGGATCTTCATCGCGATGTGTGGAGTGGGATGAAGAACACGTGGGGACTTTGTTCTCACAGTGTCTCACATGTCGGGTAAAGGCGAGCAGCCGAAGCGGCGAACTCGCCGACCGTGGAGGTAGGCGGAGTGGAAGTGGGAGCCGTCCACGATGGACTGTGACCCACTTGCCACGGACGGCCGAAGCATGGCGGTATGGGTGATAGTGGGCTAGGCTCACGAAATCGGCACATTTTTCTGGCCGTGCGGATGACCTTACGGAAGTGCAGGTTATACATTACGTGAGATAGTCCGACTACATGGGTGCAGTATCTATAGTGTCGGATAGGGCAAGATTTCTGACACACTTTGGAAGAGTTTCCAAAGGCTATGGAGTACAGGTTGACGATGAGAATTCACAACGTTCACCCTCGAGCAGGATAATTCGATCTGAAGGACTATCTGAGTATTGAAGGGGACGTATTAGAACATGCGATCTTTGTAGATCATAAGTGTTGGGAGGCGTGCCCTTAGTAGAGTCGCCTCTGATAGCGGTTACGGATGAGCATACGGATGTACCGTACGAGGCACTATATGGGAGGCCATGCTTGATCAGATTATGTTGGACCGAGGTGGGAGAAGAGCTCCATCACTTGGTCTGATTTGATTAGAGACACCTCACGAGAGGTAGACGATACGACGGCGTCTTCTCACGCGGCTCGAGTAGAAGCAGAAGAGCTATCTGCGGATGTGCGGTAGTAGGCCTTTGGGATTCGAGGTTGGGGCTCCACGTCTTCTTGAAGGTGATGCCTAAGAGGAGTGAGTCAGGTTCGGCAGCGGTGAGAATATCGTAAATTCATTGAGCCGCCGAGATACTTGAGAGGTAGGCAACGTTGCGCGTCTTAGGTTAGCGTGCCGCCCAACATGTCAGGTGTCCATGAGGTGTTTCACGTCTCCATGCTCGGGAAGTACGCACGAGACCCAACCCATGTAGTGGATTGGGGACAGATAGAGGTTGACACGGATGGGACCTTCGAGGAGGGACGGTCTTGTGTTGATAGCCGTGTTCGGGTTTTTGCGGCCTTGGCAGGTGAGACAAATGAAGAGAAGGTACTATGGAACACTATGGAGTGGAGGTTCACGTGGGAGCGCGATGACACAATGCGGGCCACCCTGGCATCCCTTCTTGTTTAGGGATGAAGATGCGTAGTTTAGTTGTTTAACAATTAAATAACTGGATTTACATGCATGTGGTACATTACTCGTTGCATATGCATGTGAGTGTTTATATTTGTCTTGAATTCGGAATGAAATTCCTTTTAGAGGAGAATGTAAGACGAAATTCCAATTCACGGAATAAGGGCAAAATACCATTAATTTTAATTACAAAATTGTAATTCACGGTTAAAAATCCGTAACTAATTCTCTAGAACTCGGATGATGAAAGCAGTTGCATCGTTGGAATGAATCTCCACGAAATCTAGTTAGCACGTAAATTCGTAATTTTATGAGACGATCGGTGTCGACACGTTTTTCGAGCATCGCGTTTAGTCCATAAATCATCCGGTTTTGATGTGTGAAAGCCACATATAACATGTACTCATGTACCATAAATTGGTATGAGTAGATAAATGATGAAAATGGGCCAGTAGGTAGTGTAGAACTCTCAAATACGGTAAGAAGACACCACATGTCATTTAGAGATTTGATTTTTAAGTCATAAAAGACAAGAGTAAATAGTCTTTCATCTCCTCCTAAGACAAGCCAAACGTGTGAGAGAAGCCATTATTTTCCGATTATTAGCTGCCGTTGAAAGTTTTAGAGAGAGAAGAGCGCTTCTCTCTAAGTTTGCACCTGCAATCAGGCTTAGTTGGCGGACTTCGGAGTGAGAAGGAAAAGCGATCTGCGCGGGCAGGGCTGCGCGTGGACTCGGTTTTAGTGAGTTTCTTCAAACTCCTCGGTGGGATTTCTCCCTAGCAGGTTTTTATTCCCATTTTTAGTGTTTTCGAATGTTTAGTCGATTTAGGCCATTAGGGGCGGTTGGATCGGTCCCAAAACATGGGACCGAATTAATACAAATTTTTTTAAAACCAAATGGAAGCGACGTAAATGCTCCACGGCTGTGTGGTATGAAAATGTTGATTTTGTGGTTTGAATTGTGTGTTGAATGGATTTGGTAGGGAATGGCCCATGAGATACGGGTTTATATATGAGCGAATAAATTATTTGAGAGCTAGACGAAAACCCTAGGGTTTTCTTGTTACGAAAAGTGCCCCAAAAATGTATTTTGGGAAAATCACAGGTTTGATTAAGTAGTCGAATCGAATTGCTTGTGTTTTGGACATTGTGAGAGTGGTAATTTTGGTGTTTGAAATGATAATTTCATAACATTTTGTGGTTAATTTTAATTGTAAATATATTCATGTTTATATATTTGCATGTGGTTCAAACTGTATTGGAGCGGCACATGCATTCCATACGAGACATCCTAGGACCATAGGAGTTAGTGCATGAGACAAGTCTAGAAAATGGTTCGGAGGTTGTCTAATAATGTAAAATGGTGGGTAGTCTAACTAAATATATCAACCGTCGGGCGGCTTGTTGATATATATTCGCCAATTAGTCCGTACAATTTATATATATATCAATCATGCAGATGGCCAATTGATATATATACATCGGAAGGTTGTCCACTAATAGTAATTCTCATACAAGGCTTAGGCTAGTGTGAGATAGTCGGTGAGGACTGGGATGCAGGTTGGTCGTAGACATTAGTAGGATCATGCATTTGCTTGAATGTTTGTTTAAGTGGAACATTGCACTGCACTTGGGTGGTGAGTAGCCCACTTAGGCAGATTTTCCTGCGAGCTTTAGCTCTACAGTCGTGGGACCTTATTTTGCAGTGTAGGGACGTGCGAGGAGATGACTCATCCTAAGTCGAGGTTTTGAAGAAAGCGGATGTGGTTTGATGGTTTTCCATATGTATTGAAACTCTCTATTTTACCCCGATCATCCTGTTATAGAGCCATTTTACTACTCTTAGAACTATGGGACATCTTGGTTGATATGGTTGATGGATATTGTTTATGGGCCAGTGGCGTTTTATCCATGTTGTTATCCTTGGGATTATATTGGACTGCTTGGGACAGGTTTTATACAGGTTCTGTATTTGGGTAGAGCTCCCGTACAAGGAGACTGCAGATTTTCAAGTGGAGTCGGGTGGCAGGCCTCCGCTTGTCCATGGGTTGTGAGGGTAGTCAACGGACCCCGGGATTTTGGGCGTCACGGATATTCATCAGACCAAATAAAACCTATACAGAGAGCAATAGATTTTGCAAACAAATTTCACGATGAAATCAAGATAACACGATTACAAAGGTTCTGTAGGAAGCCTTAAGCTATGTAAACAAGTTTTGCCCAAATCTTAGGATTTTTAATCAAGCCTTTATTTCAAGGTTGAAAAATCCTTTACCTTGATGGAACATGCCCGGTGTCCAAACAAGTCAAAATCCAGTTAGGAACTTCCTTTGGCAGGTATCCTTCACAGGAAGCGCTCTTTATTATAGAGAGGCAGATGCCTCGATATATAGGATATGGTGGGATTTTAAAACAAGATTTTCAAAACAAAATTTCAATTGTTAGATTTCACTCTGGTGTTTGGAGTGATCCACAATTGAATTATTCAACAGTTAAAAAAATTTTAGCCATTGTTTTATGCATTCAAAAATTTCAAAGTGATGTTTCAACAAAATTTCTTTTTTTAAGGATTGATTCTTAGCCTTGAAAGAAATATGTGCAGATGTTCAAAACTTAGTTTCAAAGCGATTTTTTGCGGATAATAACTATTTTATCTGTTTTGATTTGAAATTGAATTTATCAAAGGATCTTCAAATGTTTTACTGATTTCCTTTCACGGGAATTTTACGGGGAAAATATGGCTTGGTAAAAAGCCGAGATCGATCAAACCCACTTCAAAAGCCTCTTATGCAATGAAAAGGCCTCAAACTTCAAATCGTTTCGAAGTTTTGGGGAAAACCCTTAACCCTTCTTTTCAAACACCAACTCCAAAATTTGCATACCAAACAAAAGGACAAAATTTATTACTTGAATTTTGGGAGCTTTGATAATATATCGAGTTTAGGTGAGATTGAGTCAAAAGATTTCAAAATGAAAAGTATTGACCTTCATTGCGAAATACTAAAACCCCGTAAATTCTGAGGAATTCATACTGCGTGAATCTGGAGTAATTCAAATATCTCATGTCATGAACCACAGGGAGTAATGACTTTGCCTCAAAATGCAAAATTTTGAAAGTCATTAATGAAAAAGATTGGGAATTAATCTTTTACCCACAAAGACTTCTAGAACATTTTGATCCTCAGACTTTTGATTTTATGACTACAAAAATGCTTGAGTACCATACTTTGCGTATCGGGCCAAAAACTCATTCTTGGTTTTTAGCGGGATGAAAAAGTTAGCTTTTTCCCAGGTGGTTTCGGGAATGATGGCTTCTTATGGGAGCTAATCCAAGTATTTCTATGCAAGAAATCACCCAAAAGTTACAAATTATTTCAAATCAAACTGTGAAAGCTTTTTCCCTCCTGGAAATAGCTATTCACTTTCTTCTTTGTTCTCAATTAAGAATCCTTGGATTCTTTGTTGAACTTGTGTACCCATCAATCCCGTCGAGCCCGTTCCCTAAGTTTTTGGCTGAAATTCAAAATCAAATGGTGGAGTACTTTCCAAAATCTAAAACTGAAGCTTTGATCTTTGTCAAATGGAATTTGACCAAAAGCCCAATTTGAAAAAGCCCTCTTCTTCAAAGGCCAAGGTACCTGTTTGGTCCCAACCTTTGCCAGACCCGATAACAAGCTGTTTCCTTCAAATACGGCTTACAGGGCACATCTCGAACAAACTAGCGAAGCGGCAGGCGGCTTTCAAACTCGACTCGGACTCGGACGAGGATGACACGATAGCCGTATACGACCTTCTTCGGCAAAATGAAGACATGTGCTCACGGCCTCCCTTTACTCCCCTTGAGTAAGGATGATAAGGAAGGATATCAGCATCTTCAAGCCTTTGCCTCAGAGAATGTACAGGCTCAAAAATTCCAAGAAATCAATTCTGGATGCTTTCTTCTGACAGATTTAATGAAGAATGGAAAATCTGGACCCACAAGTGGTGTGATAGCATCTTAGATCATTTCAAACATTAATGATTGTCCCCGCTCAAAAGCAAGCTCCGGCACGAGAAGAAAACAAAATTCTTGACACAAAAGCGAACGCTCTTCAAAAAGCAAAGAGGCAGGTGACTCTTCAAAAAGTATGTGACCCTTCAAAAGTCATGTGATCCCTTGTGTGGACGTCAAAGTTTTATTTTCAAATCCGAAAATTTCCTATATAAGGAGGGGGTTGTCTCGTAGCTAGGCGGGGATAAGTTTAGAGAGATAAGGAAGTTAGAGAGAGCTCGAGGAGCCTTGTATCCAACTTTGCTTACTAAGCTTTCACGATCAAGCTTGCATCAAAGTTTGTAAGTTTTCAAAGTTCAATAAATTTCAATTCAAATTTTAATCTTTTGTTCTTTATTTGATTCAAAATTGCATCTTGTTTGCATGTTTGTTCAAATATTCAACTTCAAATAGTATATCGAATGCAAACCTCAAACCTCCTGAACCCACTAAGTGGTGTTTAAACAGGAAACCCGTTGTTACAACGCCGCCGTACTTTTGAAGAAATCAAATTTACTGTTTCTCTGCTCAAAATTTTAATATTTACTGTTCAAAAATATATATGTTCAAATTGTTTTAAAGTCACGTAAATTGGTATCGAGCCAGAAGTGCAGCAAAATTTTGATTAATTTTGTACATTTGTATTCTTTCAAAATAATTGTGATTCCACACCGATTAGTGTTGAGTCGATGATTATGTCAGTTGGTCGTGGCCAAAGTACATATTGGCGGTAGAGTGGTCTGGTGTGGTCCCTACAAATGTTAGAATCCCAATTCTTGTAGAAAGGATAAAGTAATAAATTTCATCAAAAAATTTGTAGGTACTAGTTCAAATACTAGTTCATCGGGATGAATGAACAATTAAGATATAGTCTGAAGGCACTGACAATTTGAAAACAAACTTTGTTTCTACCTAGAAGATTGGGAGCATTATATGTAAAAATTATTAGAATGCCAAAAGCAATATTAAAGAACTATACAAAATAGGAACTTTTGAATTCAAAAAAGATTATAGAATCAAAATCTCTGAAAATACTCATTCAATAGGTTCTGAGACAGAAACTATTGAACTTCTAGATCTTAAGGATCTAGAACAAATTCAAAAAGAAAAATTCAAAATTCACATTATAGGGAGCTATCCGGGTAACGTGAGCCATAACCGAGGTTAGGGTTAGACAAACCTATATGTATATGTAAGCGTGCAAAGACATAACAAATTCGAGATTCCCTTTTAGGATTATTGGAAACCCATGCAGTGGTGTATTTTACAATTATCCAAATCTAGAGTTGTTGTATGAATGATAAGAGCGTTCATAAGCCTTAGCTCTAAACATTCAAACTCAAAATTATGACATGGATCTAGGTCAAAAATATACTTATTATCTGGGGTATACTCTGAAGTAATGACCTCCATTAGTTAATCCAAATTGCCTTTTGTCCTCACGAAAAAGGTAAACATTAATTTAGCGAGCAAATGAAAAATTCAACGAGTCATAATTCCAAACCTATTCCATAGGAATGTTTAACACAATCCTACGAATGAATTTCAAACAACTCTTAGCTCTTAAAACCGATTGAACAACCAAAACTCTTATCCATAATAGAAGATGGACAGAAATGTTCAAATTAATTTTAGTAAGAAAAGAAAACTTAACGAGATCTCATATTAAGGTCTTCCTAATTCTTATTTAGAAATTAGAACTCCTTCTAGAAGATAAATGTTCGATCAAACTTGAAATCTAGAAGGAAGTTAGACTATTCATCTCTTATTCAGTTTAAAATATACAAGGACTAGACCAAACATTCAAAACTCTCAGAATGGAATACCAACATTTTCTCAAATGATGTCACCAAATGATGAGCCCTCTCATTTCGGCATGATGGCAATGGAAAATGTGTTTGAAATAGACAAAGAATACTTGAAAAGAAGCAAAATGAAGAACATAAAAGAAAAAACAAATGGTTTTTCTGAGAAATTACCAGAAAATAAAGAAATTTGAGAACAATGTTATCAAACTATGAAACAATGGAAATGAATATTCCAATGTTCACATTGTGCCCGATCAGGGGTGTCGGGTTGAAACTACCGTCGACCGCGGAAATCCCACGTGTCTCACATGGTAGGGCGCGTACATGTAAACCAGCCCGATTGGGCCCGTATATCCATTCAACACAATTATATATTTTATACAAAAAAATGATTTATTTACAATTGTGTTTAATTACAATTATACAAAAATGGGTTTCTTGCCCGAATTTTACAAAGAACAAAAATTACAAGATAAGGTACATCTTGGCCGTTTCTTACTTTGTAAGGCCACGAGGCGTTCATCCTAAGCGTCTTGATTTTAAAAGTAGTCCCACTGACGAGGTGATAGCCAGTGGTGGAATTTCCCTACTTGGATTACTCACTAAGTGCAATACAATGACTTTTCAATATAACACACATGCTAATATATCCTCATGCATATATTAACATGATTTAATCCATACATCATGTTATTCGGTTTATAATAATAACATAAACTTAAACCCACATGGGCTAAGACACTATCCGTAGGGTTAAGTCTTGAGCACACAACATCACAAACATGTTATTTTTTCTCATGGTATGTAACATGGCCTGCATAGTCATGAACACTGAAGCAGTGCGTGGGCATCCAAAACCTCTAGGAGATTTCCTAACTCGGTCAAAGCTTTGGGCAGAGCCTGTCAGGCCTCAAGCAGTCCCATCCATTACATAACCCTTAAGTAAAGTAAAGCAAATGGAAAAACCCCTGCAGCCTTTTGCAGGTTTGTCGAAACTCCGGCGTAACCCGTGTAGTCCTTGCCATAGAACAACTTTGCTCTTGTCTCGTCGAGCCAGCAATTTATCGTGGGAATTTTAAGAGAGAAGGTGGAGGCCTCTCTCTCTAAAACCTTCTCTTCCTCCTCTCCCTTTCCTGGGTTGGTCTCTCCCTCTCTCCTTCCTCTCTGATGATTTGAAGACTTGGTGAGAAAGTCCTCTATGCCACATGTCATTTCTCATTGGACACCATGGATTACCTTATCCTTGTGTCTGCAGCGAGATATCCTCTAATGGCGTCACTTCCATGTGTCGCTAAGTGGAGCCCCACTTGACCTCAAGACCATTGCATCTGCCTTTGGATGCGTGAGCGCCTCTGGACTCTAAGCGTGCCAGTGTATGCATCCCCTCAGGTGCCTCGAAGCGTGAGGTAGATTTGTCTGGGTCAGTAGAAAGTCGACGTGGCGATGAATTGTGAGACGATTTAACGGTGAGATTAAGTTAGTCATCGAGATCTAGAAAATTCGGATTCCTCAGCCAAAAATTACCATTTATCCTTCCTTGAAAACATGGATTTTAAGGTCTACACATATTTTGATATTTAATAAACAACAATCAAATAAAATATCCTTTTCTCAAATAAATATGTTCCAAAAGAATGGAGTCAAATCTTGTGGCGCCACAAAACAGAAGTCAAGTTGACTACCGTGACCAGCAGAATCTAGTGGATGTCGGTTTGCAGGCACACTTCAGAAAATCGGGCGAGTCTCCTTTAATCTGGGGCTCTACCAAATACAATACAAATACTTGTCCCCAAACAATCCAATATATACAATATATAATAAACCACTTGGGCCATAACTAATACTCATTGAAACGCATATACAACTATTCTCCAATTATCTCCCCGATGATTACATGGATTGAATTTACACTTTGTTTTATACAAACATATATTAAAATCTACAGATTCTAATACATGTTTTGTCAAGAACCATCAAACCTGGCCAAACTTCAACTGAAATGTATCGAAGTCTTCTCGGCTCCATGTACGAAAAATAAAGGGTCCCGAGGCGGAATTTGAGCTAAAGCTGATGGGAGGAATGTACTAAGTGGGCTACTCACCACCTAAGTAAGGTGCAATGCTCCAATTAAAGCACACACTCAAGTAATACGTGATCCTACTTGAATGTCTACATGTCATCCGTATCTTGAGTCCTCATGACTCACTCACTTGCCTAAGCCATGTATGAGAAAATATCATTTTCAAACAAAACTGTTGTTCTTGAAAATACACTACCGAAATGTTAAATTGATAATATTCCTCAGAGTGAGAATTGGTTGGTGAGCACTAAAAACGGTCATGGTCCTCCTGAGAGTAATCATTGGCCATCTCCCAAACTGTTCTCGGAATATCCATCCTTTAAATTTCCTTTCACAACCATATCCGTTTTTATAAAAATACCTTGTCATGCACTCACACACCTAACTCTAGGTTACCAGTGCATATGAAAATGCAACTATGCCATTTTCAAAACCATTTACACAATATGACAATATATATTTTCAATCAACTACAATTACACACATGTAATTCCACACTTCAATCATCACCCGATCTAACTCATAGGCAAATCCTTAATCATCACCAATGGCTTCTGACCTGATTTAATTCTATATAATTGCGTCATTTTGTTAACACCTCAAGCATTAACCTGACAAATTCTTTGATCAGCCAACTCTCCAAATTAGACCTACACATACCAATCCATTCAATTCCACTGAAGTCAAATGCCAAACACATGGATATCGATTCACCTGACCGGAATTGATTTTAGCAGTCCGAGGTAACCGATGGGGCATCCACAGGCGATACGTAATCCCAATCTCGGTTTCACTTTTTTGGAACCCGAATTTCACTACCTATTACGGTCTCACTAAACACCAAAGCATAATTTAGTGGATAAATTATCACAAAAGGACCCATAACGATCCTCTTGGTGTCTAGATTGCCCCGAATCGGCTCCCGAAAATTCTAACGATTCCATGTTTTAGGGCCGATCAAGCAGCCCATTCCCGGCCTTTATCATCTCAAGCATGTATTTTAATGCCAAATTCCACACAAACAGCCCCTAACATTCTGGACAGTCACGACCCTAACAAAAAATCTCAAATAAATTCAAATAATTCGGTCCCAAGTTTTGGGACCGATCAAACGGCCCCTCACGGCCTCAAACCAACCGAAACATGGAAAAACCCTTAAAAATGGGAATAACACGCAAGTAGGAAAATCCTACCTCAAGGAGTTTGAAGAAACTCCCGATCCGGAAGTCCAGCGTAGCACGCCTGCGTAGGAACCTTCTCCTTCTCGCCCCGGGCCGCCGGCGGTCGGATCTTAGATTATTACAGAGAAGCACTCTCTCTCTCTAAAAGCTCTAAAACCCAAAGCTCAACTGCATCTCAAAATGGCACTTCCACGTTTTTGCCTTGGTTGTTCAGAGAAGACAGAATCCACTGTTGTAGTGAGTTGTAGTAGGAAGCTACCTTCGAATGAGTACCTAAGCTCATGGTCCCGGGTTCGAGGCCGGGAGGCGAAAGAAACCCTGTGAGCTAGAGGATATGGCTTTGTGGTGGACACCAACCCTCGTCGGAGTGGGCAGAGGGTGGGGACTGTGATATAAGGCGCCTTTTTTTGTGGGACACCTTGGCCCATCCGAGCTGAGGGGTGGTCCCACTCACAGCTATCCTAAACTAAATGGGTTTCTTCGCCTCAAGAGTGGGCTCGAACACAGGACCCATGAGCTTGAATGCGATTAGTGTCCAAAAGTACAATTTTGAACCCTATATTAGATGGTTTAGGCCACTTTTGTGCATTAAATCATGTCATATAAACAATTGGAAGTGTTCATGTCATCTTAGTAACATATGTCATTTGGAGCATGTTTTTGGTTGTTTTGTAGGTATTTATACGCCACAGGCTTCAACCACAATCACAGATGATCAATCATGAGGTTGGAAGTTTAGTCTCGACCATCATTAAACCCCAAAATCAATGGAAGAACAAAGGAAAGTGCGATAAGTGCGATTGAAGCGAGGACGAGAGGCATGCGAACGACAAAAGCGGGAATTTTAACGCTGTTCGCAGCGGTCGCAATCTAGCGAATTTATGAAGCCGATGCATAAGCGATTCGCCAATCTCGGCACAAATTCTACTAAGTCGCTATAACACCTTGTGCGTTGCGAAATTAAGCTTCTCGCCCGACAATTTCGCTAGCTTAGCGAGAATTTATTCTTCAGCGAAATTTCAACATTGCCAAATTCACTAAAGCCTTGCGATTTAAGCTGTATGCCAATTTCGCTAAACCTTGCAAATTCGCTAACGTGAAATTCTCCTGCTGCTTGAAATTTACGGGCCTTATCATCCTCTTGTAATTAATGCAACCGCCTTCAAACTGGTTTTATTACCCAATTGTCCTATAACTTAGCCTAATTATTAAGGTTTTGGTAATTTCATACCTTGAGAGGCTTATAAATACCCCTCATGTTTTGTAATAAAGTGAGTGGATAGAAGGGAGATAGTTTTGATGATTTGTAAGTTATTTTCTTTTCTTTGCTTTTGTAAATAAATTGTTTTATTTTAAGCTTTGCTTTGTGCCTCTCTTCTCTCTCTTCTTTCTCTCTTCTTTCTTTCACTTTTCCGGGCATAAACACACCTCTTGAGGATGGCAGCTCAAGAGATGCTTGTTAAACCTCTGGCTGAAGAGGAAGGAAGCTAGCTTATTGGTGGGGTTTAGCATGATGTCCTCTTTAAAGTCACGGGTAGTGTATTTATATGGCCCTTATTTTCCAAAGTCGGTTGCATAACATGGGATGTTATTGTCTTGGCCAATACTCTCCATCACTTTAGATCCAGTAGCAGTAAAATGCTGTGGCTCTTTAAGATGGAGTCCTTACTTGCCTGCAAGTATTGTTTACATGTTAGGGTTCTTCAAATTAGGGTTAAATAACATTGACTTTTATTGTTTTGGCCAATACTCTCCATACTTTAGGGTTCAGTGCTCGGGTGAGAGATGCACTGTGATTCTTTAGATGGTCTTTACTAGCCTCGGCCAATACTCTCCATACTTTAGGGTTCAGTGCTCGGGTGAGTGTGATGGTCTTTACTAAATTTTTAAAAAATGATAAAGGAATGTTGTAGTTTTAAACAAAAATAGGCCATAACTCCGTGATCCCGTGTTGACTCACATGAGGATAAAACCTAAGGACATGTGTTCGCTCTAGCTTGTCAAGTTGGTATCCTAAATCTTCAAAGTTTAATTTCTTCACTTTAAATTTCGCTTACCATTTCCAGCTTAAACCATTTACAAATTCACACAAATCCAAAAGTCCAAATAGAAAGCCTTACCTTCACGCCCTAATGCAAACCACTGAAGAAAACCTATCCCCGTGTTCGAATTAGACTCACTATAATCGCAAAGAGTCGACCACGCAGCAGGAGGAACTTAGTATATAAACATTTTGATTCAAATTTCAAATTTACTGTGGCACGAATGATACCCACTGAGAAGCTCCCACTACCAACCGGGCTACTAGCCTACTGGTAAAGTGGGGAACTACCTCGACGGGTATATAAGCTCATGGTCCCAGTTCGAGCCCACTGAGGCGAAAGAAACCCGCAGCTAAAGATACCAGAGCGGGACCACCCTCTCGAGGGCCAGGCGGCCTCTTACAAATACTACTCAAAAGAAGATAAGATCAACCCATCCCCTTGGAAGAAATAAAATAAAGGCTCAAGGTGAAATAATAGCCTCACCTTTTAAAACAAATTGATTCAAAAGAAGATGAAAATGTAATGACAAAATCGAAGATATAAAAGTGTATTCGAAGAACAAAATAATTTGCCAAACCAAATTCCTAGTGAACACTTTCACTAATTAATAGAATTGAAAGTAAATACTTACAAAAAAATTATAAACCTGAAAAGGAAGAAAAAGAAGAAAACAAGAAAGTCTTATATTCAAACCAATAAAACCCCTTAAATTAGGAGGCAATAAAGTACGATGAATTGACAAGACTTTAACACAAAAAATTAGCAGAATAGAAATAAAAGATCCTCTCTTGTTCAAAAACCCAAGTAAACTTCTATGGATCATTAATGTTCTATTGTTTCAGAAAACTTATTGAAGATATTATCAACAAGAATTAAATAAACAAGTTAAAAACTCAAGATCAAAAAACTTTTATCAAAGGCCTACTCCTCCAGATTTACAATTTGAGGAAAAACAACCAAAACAAAATAGTTATAATAGCAATGACATCTATTCTTGGAATATAGATGCTCTTTCTGAACATGAAATCTTCATTGTGCTTCATAATGCAAATGGCAACTACCGCTATTTGCAAACAGATGATGATCGAATGTCAGTCTAATTAGTCACAAGAAAGCCAATGGCACATTAAAACTTTGGTGGGAAAACTACCTAAGTGAAAAAGAAAGATTTCATTTTAAAAAGTACAATGAGGAAGGAGAACAAAACTCAATCATAAGATTGTTTATGCTGGCACCAAACACTCTATAGGTGATCCAAGTATTTACGGAGAAAGAACTTCTGAAATTCTACAAAACTTAAGATGTAGAACACTAAGTGACCTTAAATGGTATTATGATGTGTTCTTAGCAACCTTGATGGTAAGAGCTGATGCTAGAGCTTCATCGAAGGAAAGATTCTTTATGGTCTTCCTAAGGCTTTCAACGATGTGAGTTCAAGAAGCCCTTAGAGAAAACATGTAGAACAATCCACTTGACTCCATTTATGGAGATCTCCGAGGCACAGTCACAGAAGGTCTTAAGCTATGCTCTCAACTTAAACTCCAATATCAAATTAAAAGACCTAAAAGCTTCTAAAAAGATTTAGGTTCTTTGTGCTCAATATGGCATTTCGATGCCATTCCACCTAGTCAAATTTCCAAAAATCAAAACCTTAAACAAAATTCCAATAATTTTCTTATATATAGATTTAGAAGTAACAATGCTATAAAATTAAAAGTACGTTTAATTGTTAGTGTTGTTAATTTTAGTTTGTAACACATTTATTGCTTTAATTTTATTCACTTTTCAAATACTTTTTAAAATTGACATTAAAATGATTAATAACATTTTTTTTGTTAAATAGTTAAGGTTTTTTTATTACTTTTGCACTTTTTTTAAAAGTTTAACTTGTGGGTTTTATTTCTATTTTTTTAAATTTTAGGTTTATAAAAATTAAAATATAAAAGTATAAAAATAAGATTAAAATATGAAAATTATTAATATTATAAATAAATTTTATTATGAATAAGAAAAAAATATTGTTTTATATTTATTAAATTACTTATTAATATAGGTAAATGTATCGATATATATCAAAAGTTATTTAATTTATTCCATATTACACAAAAAAAAATCCAAAAAAATTTGAACACTAATTGAAAAAGAAAAATCAAGCAAGTTCCATTGGTGAAAAAATAGGAAGAGTGGCATTCAGGGAAGTGAGATGGCAATTGGGAGTGTTGGACTTGGATGGGGAGATGAACATTTTGTCTTCACAAAATATGTATCAAATTCGCTTAATTTTGATGGTCTATCAAATAAGGGTTCATCTAACCTTCGTAAAACATAATTTCTCATCATTTTAAGAGTATTGGACATATATAATTTATTTTGAAAATAAAATTATTAAAATAGGTTAAAAATAAAAATAATATCAAAATTAGTACACAAATAATAATACCGTAGGCTATTTAATATAATATTGAATTTTTTTATCTTAATGCTTCAGTTATTTGTACATAGCATTAAAATATTTTGAAATTTTTTAAATTAATGTCTATAATCAATGACTATGATTACTAGATGACTTAAATTCTTTTTTAAAAATAGATGATAATTTTTTTTATTTTTCAAAGAATGTATGATAAATTTTGCAGTATTAGTTTAAATGTTATTTTCAATTTCAACTATTTTTGATAAATTTTTTTAAATAACCTAAATATCCGCGAACTCAATTTTGGGAAGTGGGAAACAGATATACAAATGTGATGTTACAAATAAGTAGGTTACGGGCCACATCCCTCACTTCCTGGGTGAATAAAACAATGAGAGATAATAATGTCTGTCATAAAGTCAAGGATAGAATTAACCAATACCAATGACACGTGGAATAGAACAACCAATCAAAAGACGCTTACTGCGGACTCGTGAGCACACTCTTGTCTACAACACAATCATGCTTCCATTAGTTATATCTACAAGGCCAGCGTCACGTGATCTCTCACATGGTCATTCCATCTACATCTGTGATTATTCCTTTTCTTCCTCCAATGTCTTCACATTCAATAATTTCTTTTTTTAGCTTTTAAGAACATTTTTGTTTTAATTTTAACCGTTGATTGTTTTGTTTTGTTTTTGTCCTAGGATGTTTCATAGATTCGATTCAACTCCACTAGTTTTTGTTTTGGGATTAGATTCAATTCAAATATGATTAATGGAAGTTTATGTTTGGGAATTGGAATTTTAATTAAAAAAAAACGACACCATAAACTCCGGTTATAAAATCCCATTAGAAACTTCTTTTAATTTCGTTTTAATATTTTTAAATATGTTTTAGAAATAATTTTTTACATAAGTGTCTTATTTGTATATATATTTATAGAATTAAATTTTAAATTTTAAAATATATATTTGAAATAATTTAAAAGCTAGATTAAAAATAAAATAAAATTTTGGTTATCAAATATATCTTTTATTTTCTTATTTGGAAAAACAAAAGAATCTTAGAAACTAAGTTTCCAATTCCACCCATACATTTTGTATCCCAAATTTAAGTTCAATTTTACAATAAATTGTTTGGACTTATGTTTTAAAAGCACTATGATCCAATGATAGTGAGCCAAAATTAATCACGGACTATTAGATCCCCGCACTAGTTAATTAGTGATATAGTCTATTAATAATTATTTAGCATAAGAAACCAATAATAAAACAAGAGTTTGCTACTTAATATGCAAGAAAAACCTTATTCCTAAAAAGAAATCTACCGATCTAATGGGCAGGATAAATTACATAGCCTATTAGGCCTCCTTACTTTCCAATGATTTCAATGATAGAGATTGCTACACTGGGGCTCTATTTGTTCCCTACTCTAATGGATTTCTAATTATAAAAAAATAGAATACAATATAGGCTTGGTGTCGCTCGATTGGTTGCTTTGTTTGACAAGTAACCCTATAAGGTTAGAATTTCGAAAGATATAACAGACCCTTCCTGTGGACTCCGATATATTCTCCATATGGTCTTTACACACACATACGTGTGTGTCTTCCTTTAGTCTCTCGTAATTAGGCGCCTACACCTAGATTTGTCGCAATTAGAATAGCTTGGAAAGGTTCGCGCCAAGAGGTTAGTAAACCCCAAGCTCGATGACATTAAGGTATCAAGAGGCCTTATCCAATCATGACCTGCATCTGCTATACATTGATCCCAAATACCAGTATCGAGTCTGATTGACCAATGTGTGGTAAACCGAATCATTATATTTTTTACATGTATATTTGATCTAATTAGATATGTGACTTCTGTGCTTTATGTTTAATGTTATTTATATTTTTGTATGACGTAGTTTTATTTCGCCTTAATCCATGGTAGAAATTTGATTGTATTTCTTGTTTTTTATGTAACTTTGAGGCTAATCATGATTAGTATTCCGTGATTTCAAAACTCGTGGTCCGCTGACCACCACAACCCGCTTAATACAAGTGGAGGCTCTGTTACCCGATGCCACTTCAAAACCCAAGCAGAAATTCCTTTCAGACTGTGAGCTCCACCTAAAATAGCACTCGCATATACCTGTCCCAAACAACCAATATATGCAATATATATCCAATACGGCCAGCCCATAAAACAAGATGGGTAATACACATACCAACTATGATCCAACTATGTAACCTAAGGCCTCTGGCATTTATACAACATATATCAAAAATAGAATTCTAACATGGAAACCATCAAAGCCACACCCGCTTTCTTCAAAACTCATTCCTAGATGAGCTCAGTCCCTCGCACGCTCCCTGCACTAAAATAAAGGGGGTCCCACTGGCTGAGCTGAGCCTCGCAGAGACCGCCCCTAAGCCGGGCTACTCACCATCTAAGTGCAAAGGTGTTGCCCAAAGTAAACACACACTCAAGAATACATGATCCTACTTGAATGTCTACATGTCATCCCCATGTCACGCAGTCTCACCGACTCACTCACACTTGCCTAAGCCATGTACGCTTAAAATAATCATTTTCAAAACAAAACCTTGCTCTGAAAAATATACTACCAAATATTCCCAGACAAATATGGACTACCCTCCGAGGTGAATTGGTCAGAGCTTTCCGAACAAATACAGTCCCTATCCGTTGACCATTGCCCATCTCCCAACTCCACTCTCCTAATATCATCCCGTGAAATTCCTCGCAACCATATCCATTTTTATGTACACCTACCGCACCACAACGGTCTAGGTTACCTAAAGGTATATGTGAAAATGCATTATGCCATTTTCAAATCATTTACACAATATGTCAATATGCATATTTTTAACTAACTACAATTAGTACTCACAAAATTTTAACACATCACTCATCACCCAACGAAATTTCACTCGAGCAAACTGTTATAATCATTCCAATGGCTATACCACAATTTAATTCCATGTAATTGTGTCATCAGACAACACATTAATTTAATGTATTAACCTAACTAATTCCACACAACGCAAAGCCATTCATTTCATGCTACAATTTCGAAAGCACAACACATGGACAATTCTTATCCATTTCACACTTAAAACCCGGTGGACTGCTTTTATAGTCCCAGTTCAGTAAGTGGGCTGTCCACTGCACCATCTTCCTACACCGGTTCCTTCAGCGGAACCGATTTCCATTCCATCGGCCTCCTAATCACTAAAAATGTAATTTATTACACAAATTAACACAATGTACTTCAACAGCTCGCATCTACCGACAAACAAAAATTGCCAATTGTCCCATGTTTGACTCATCCTACGGCCCATTCCCACTTCTTTTCCATACAAATACACGATTTAAAGCAATCCGGGTGAAATAAAACACCCAACAGCCCCTAATTTCTGGGCAAGCCTTGATGGTGGGAAAATCCCCAAGAAATTTAACAATTCATCCCATGTTTTTTGGGATCACTAACTGCCCTCACGGCCTCAAACTAACTAAACATCGAAAAACCCTTAAAAATGGGAATAAAAAGCAAGTAGGAGAAAATCCCCACTTTGAGTGTCAAACTCGCGAACCCGGTCCACGCAAATTGCTCCTGCTGTGATCGTTTCCTTCTCACCTGGAAACCGCCAACCTGGGCCTGACGTCAGATCTTAGAGAAGCACCTTCTCTCTAAAAGCTCTCAAAAACCCAAGCTACTGCATCAAAAATGGCCTCCCACGTTTTTGGTCTGCTAATGTAAGAGACATGACTATTACTAATTTGGGCTTTTAGTCACTTAAATCAATTTCCATAATACCCATTATGTCTTCTTCTCAGATTTGATATTCGCACTACTTACCATCCATTTTCATCATTTCTATTCATACTCACTTATAGTATTACGAAGAGGTATGCGAGCATGCGCTTCTTCAGATAGAAAACGCTTTACTAAGACCAAACGCGATGCCTCGAAAACGCAGTTTAATTCGAATCGCCTCTGCAAATTGCGAAATTTTACGCATAACTAGATTTCTTGCGGAGACGACCTAATCTGCATAACCGCTTCATCATCTGACATCTAGAGAATTAATTGATTTTAATCGTAATTACAATTTCAGAATCGAATACATTGCCCTGACCTGTAAATCGAATTTTTATTTTACATTCTCCTCTTAAAATAATTTCATCCCCGAAATGCTTACGCACACACATCCAACCATGTGCATATGTAACCTATTTCCAACTCCAAGACTTTGCTCGTGGCCATTTAATTCTACTTAGCTGTATCCCACTACTGATAACCCGATGGTTGTCATCTCATCCATGTCAAGTCTGACATCAACAACCAATATGTCTACCACCCTAAGGTCCACCACGCTTCCGCTGCGCAACTCTGATCTCTAGAAAAATCAAATCCCTACCTACATCATAGGGAAGAATTTTCAATCATATTACGGCTTTTCTAAAGGCCTCAACTCATGCCAGCCGTGAAGTCAGGACGTGATCTAAACCCATCACACAAGATGCATTAATGAGGTCGCACATGATGCATCCAATTTAAACACTACGCTAGTCAACAATTGCAAGAGTATAAACGCACTCGCTCATTTCCCATTATATTCAAACCCTAAGGTCATAAATCACAACCTTAGTATTTATAATTCTTTTCCCACGATTTAATTACATATAATTTCCTACGCGAACTACCGTTAAATCACCATTCTCAAATGGTAGTTATCCAATACAGATTCTAAGGCATAACCACAAACCGGTGACACTAATCATACACACCACTAAAGGTATACGCAACTAATTTGCATTTAAAATATCATGCAACAAAATTTATTTTCAAAATTTTTGAAAATTTATTTTTCGAGAATTTATCAAAATTTTATTTGATTTGATTTTATTTTTAAAAAAAATTTTTTTTCGAAATTTACTATTCACAGATTGACAAAATAACGCTTACTGCTCACTCGGATATCTGCTCATGGATTACTATTCCACCGACATCGCTCATAACACTACTGTGACTCTAACAGTTGGTCATTAATATAAAAATTGTATTGCAACAATTTTTCCACTGGCTACTTGGTAATACAATTACTGCAATACAATTTCCTCAGAATACACTCTCAACCACCTCTTACAATACAATCCCCTTTATTGACACCCTACCACAATACACTTTTGTATCAGGACACAACATCTCCCACAAAGCCCTCCACTTCGTAATACAACATTGTATTGCACACTTCATGCAATTAGTCACCTGCAATATAACCAATACAATCCTAAATTACACAAGCCTCAATCACAATACAAAATATTGTATTGCAATACAAATAGCCTCAATTCCTTTCTCGCAATACAAAAACTGTAGTCAGAATAGAAAATAATTTTTTTTCACTAATCAAGGAAGAGCTCAAACGATTTTTCGTCAAATTTTTTTTTTCATTCATTTCCAAGAAGATGAAAAAAATCACTAAAATCACTAAAAATCATTTTTTTCTTTTGACACTCAAATAAATTTCTAAAATTTATTTTCACTTTTCTTCAATTTCACAATTGTAAAAAATCCTAGAAAATTATTCTCCTCTTCTAACCAAGTAAATTTATAAATTTATTTTCTTTTTCCAATTTTCATCGAAAATTTTTCTCCAATTAAATAAATTTGTAAAAATTTATTTTCCATTTTCTTCAATTTTACCACTTGTAAAATCTTAGAAAATTATTTTTTTCATTTCCCATCAAATAAATTCTAGTAAAATCTATTTTTCTCGCTTTAAAATTCTATTCTCATCTTCCAACAATCCAAATAAATTTAGTAAATTTATTTTATTTAATTTTCTTCGCTTACATCAGAAACCTAAAAATTAAATTTCTTCAATTTCTAACCCAAATAATTTTTAAGAAATTATTTTCATTTCTTCTTTTTCCAGCTTTGTACACAAGTATAGACTCCAGAAATATTTTTCTAAAATATTTCCTTATCCCATCTATGCTAATCACTAAGCACAATAAACATTTCCAACACCTAAACATGTCAAGCACACCAAACACACAACATGACATGGCATACACACTCAATCATCAAATATTCACACAACATTCAAGCAGAATATTCTTCACACAACTAATTCATCAAATCACACAAAACACATCAACACACGTGCACGTAGTGTCCTAGTTTTGTCCCGTGATTTTCCTAGGCAATCTCATACCTAATTCTAACATCGAACCACACCTAGTGGTGATGTTCTTATCTCAACCATGGCCTAAGCCCAAATTTTCTATCTATAGTGGTTTCATATACCTATACTCCTCATCGCAACCTAAAGTAAGGATGGATACCTTAAACCCGAGCTCCTAGGTATTCAGTATACTCCAAGCTCGATACTGTCGTGAAGTCGGTATCGATTTCAAGCGCGGTAATCCTAATCACACCAAACTATACGCATATCCTGTGCCCATGCCCAAGATGCATGGTAATCGATACCTAAGCCGATACTCAAGTCGTGACGCCCAAACCCGGGGTCCGCTGACTACCCGTCAACCCGCTGAATACAAGTGGAGGCCTGGGTTAATCTGACCACTGTAAAATCCAGAGTCTCCTTTGTACGGAGCTCTACCCAAAACAAGACTGCATATACCGTCTCAAACTAATATATGCAATATATCCAATACCTAGCCACTTCATTCATAAACAAGACAGTATCACACATACTAATCATGATCCAACTTATGTAACCCATAGTCTTAGCAGTTAGTAAATTACTCTTATACAACATATATCAAAATAGAGAATTCTAATACATGTGGAAACCATCAAAGCCACACCCGCTTTCTTCAAACTAGCCCAGATGAGCCGTCCCCCACACGCTCCCTGCAGACCGAAAAATAAAGGGGGTCCCAGACGATGGGGTGAGCTAGCTCAAGAGGAGAATCGCCTGGCTACCACCATCTAAGCGCAAAGGTAATGTCTAAAGTGAACACACACCCAAGTAAATACATGATCCTACTCTGAATGTCTACATGTCATCCTCATGTCACGAGTCCTCACCGACCACCACACTCGCCAGCCATGTATGAGAAAATAATCATTTCAAAACAAAACTTTTGTTCTTGAGAATATACCAACAAATATTCTGCATAAATATGGGATCACCCTCCGAGGTGAATTGGTTGGCGAGTTCAAGCCATGGTCCTCATCCGGGCGATCCGCCGCCCATCTCCAACCCACTCTCCCTGAATCATCCCGTGAAATTCCTTCGCAACCAACCATTTTACAAAATACCTTGTCATGCACTCACACCTAAGTCTGAAGTTACCTGCATATGAAAATGCATTATGCCATTTTCAAATCATTTACACAATATGTCATATGCATATTTTCAATCAACTACAATTACACTCATGTAATTTAACACATCACTCACACCACCCAACGTAGCTCACTAGAGAAACGCGTAATCATCTCCAAATGGCTTATAACACAATTCTTAATTCCATGTAATCGTCAGACTAACACATATTTAAATGTATTAACCTAACTAATTCGCCACAACGCAGTTTTCATTCATTTCATATACAATTTCGAAAGTACACAACACATGGACAATTCTTATCCATTTCACAGAATGAACCCGTGACTGCTTTTATAGTCCAAAATTGTGAGGCGTATCGTCCACTGCAGCCCACATCTTTCCTACACAGCACCTGCTCCTCTTAGGAACCGATTTCCATTCCCATTTCCGGTCTCCTAATCACTCAAAATAGAATTTATTATACAAATTCTAACACAACACTCATCAGCTTCGGGCATTCACTGACAAACTCAAAAATTCCACACCTGCCCACTGTTTTCAGACTGATCCTACTACCATTCCTCATTTTCTTTCACAAATACATGATTTAAAGCAATCAGAAATAAACACCCAAACAGCCCCACTTCTCAAGGCCTTTGATGGTGGGAAAAATCCAGAATGAATAATCTCGTCCATGTTTGGGATCGATCAAACGCCCTCACTACTAAACTAACCGGGGAACACTAAAACCCTAAAAATGGGTCAAAGCGCGGGATAAAATCCACCTCAGTCACTGCAAAACTCGCAAATTGGGTCCACGAGCCCCTGCCCGCCAGAGATCAGCTTTTCCCTTCTCGCCTGAAATCCTCAATGCAACTGGGTCGGACGTCTCGGATCTTAGAGTATAAGCACTCTTTCTTCTAAAAGCTCAAAACCTACACTGCATCAAAATGGCCTCTCACGTTTTTGGTCTTTGCCAATGTAAGAGATGAAGGACTATCAAGCAATTTGGCTTTTTTAGTCACTAAATCACTTCATAATACCATTATGTCCCACTCTTCTCGTATTTGATATCTCACTACTCGCCGTCCATTTCACTTGTTGTATTTAATTGTTCAATTATGGTACATGAGTACATGCTATATGCGCCTTCGTCAGATAGAAAAACGTTTTATGGCACCAAACGATGCTCAAAACGGTTTAATTCGATCATTCTGTGTAATATGAAATTTTATCATAACTAGATTTCGTGAGACGATTCCAACGTACAATCTGCTCTTAATTATCCGACATCTAGAGAATTAATTACTTATTTCAATCGTAATTACAATTTCAGAATCGAAAATAGATTACTTTATTCCGTAAATTGACCCTGTCTTACAATCTCATTGATTTATTTATTTATTTATTGATAATTCTATGTAAATTCGGATTATTGATAATTATATAATAAGTATCCAAAGGAAACAACCGCATGTTATTTGTTTACTGTTTTTCGGTAAGATCTAAGCCCCTAGCTTCGCATACCAACACCATAACGTGCAGGGAATACAAAGGAGGGTCAGTGGGAGGAAGAGGGGTCAATGGAGGACTCGACACGCGCCCACATCGCAGGTCGCGACAAAGCTGCTTGAGACTAGACTCACGCGCCAGTTTCCAAGGGCGATAAGACGCATAGCTTGATTGGAATCACCTAGCGCCTAACCTCTTCGTGGATCTACCCCTATAAAATTCAGCATCCAAGGTCCGTATAAAGTGAATGGCGATGATTTTCTAGTTTTTGCCCCAGACGCGTTTCTGGGGTGTGTGTGTAGTCCCTGATTTGGACGGAATTTGACCGTGATAGTTCCTTAAGTGTCGGTTTCTATCCCTCTATAAATTTCATGGATATCCAAGCTGCGCAGGATCGAACTTGCTTTTGATTTTTGGCGATGCGTAATGGCAGCGCGAATTTGGACAAATAAATGTTGGCTGTTGGTTCCTCATGGTATATACCTTCCCATATTATCTAGACATCAAAGTTGTGTACTGATTGTCCAACATTTTGGTGTCACGGCGAGGGGACTAGTTAAGAGTTCAGGTTTTCGGCTTAAAACCCTAGAACCAATTTAACTTAATCCACAATTCAAAGAATCTGATGGAAAGATGGATTACAAGCAGATATCAAGTTAGGTTCTTGGCCCTATCGGGCTTGTTATTTTTTTTCTTCTAGGAAAACCATGGATAGGCCCATTATTTATTCTCATTATAATTGTTTATATAGATATAAATATATGATGTATGCTTGCATGCTACTTAGAATAGGTGGTGCCATATAATTTCATCATGTGTTATATACATGTGTATAATGATATTTGTTTTGTCTATATAATATTGTTATGAAATATTTAGTTGAAATAATGCAAACTATGGAACGGGCGAAGGTTAAAATTAATTTAATTAATTTGAAACCTACTTGCCCATTAAGGGTCCACAATAAAATGACAGGATCGAATTTTATGGGATTGAAATCAAAATAATTTCAAAATTTTAATAAGATTGTACAACCCAATGTCGATAATACTAAGAAATATAATTTTGAAATTAAATTAATGTTATCACATTCAATTTAGCAACATTAATGTCTAGATATTATTATTATGGAAACCTAATAAATTAATGTAAAATATTGAATGGTGCATGTTAAAATTAATTTATTAATTTGAAACATGTGACTCCATTAAGGATCCAATAATAAAATAATTATGTAATGCCTCAACGTATAAACATGATCGATTTCATGAGATTGGAACTAAAATACTTTAAATTTTAATGAGATTGTACGACCCAATGCTGACAATACTATATTTAAAGATAATTTTAAAATTAAATTAATGGTTATCACATTCAATTTTATAAATATTAATGTCTAGATATTATTATCATGTAAAACCTAATAAATTAATGTAAAATATCAATTTAGGAATGTTAAACAATTTAATTAATTTGAAACCTACGAGCTCCATTAAGGGTCCAATAATAAAATGGTTATGTGATGCCCTAATGGATAAACATGACCGGATTTTATTGGATTATATCTAAAATAATTTCAATTTTTAATGAGGTTTTATGACCTAACGTCGATAACACTGAATATTAAATAAATTTGAAATTAAATTAATGGTTAGTTACATTTAATTCTAGTAATATTAATAATCATTTCTACGAGACTCTCGTTAGTGTTATTGAAAGTCTAAAGTTTATTTATATATATACATATTTATATATATAGATAACTATATATAGATTTATATATAGATATTTATATATATAGATAACTATATATATATATACATATCTATATAGGGATGTATATAGATATATCTATATAGATATATACATATCTATATATATAGGATGTATAGATATCTATATAGATATATCTATATACATATCTATATATATATATAGATATATAAAATCTATATCTATATATATAGATGTATATACATATCTAGTATAGATATCTATATATAGATATTTATATATATCTATAAATTTATGTATATATAAATCTATAAATTTATAGATAGATCAGAGAGTATATATATATATATAACAGTATATAAATCTATATATAAATATCTATAAGGTATATCTATATATATAGATATCTATATATAGATTTATATATATAGATAACTATATATATATATATATATAAATATGTATATATCTATATATAGATATCTATATATAGATTTATATATATAGATATATACTATTATTTATATATATATAGATAACTATATATATATATATATATACATATCTTATATATATATATAGATATATATAGATTTATATATCTATATATATATATATATATATAGATATTATCTCTATATATATATATATCTATATATAGATATATATAGATATCTATATATCTATAGAGATATGTATATATATATCTATATAGTTATGTATATATATAGATATATATACATATCTATACATATATATATATATATATATATATATATATATATATATATATATTATCTATATATATATAGATATATAAAATCTATAGGTATATAGATATCTATATATTTATAAATCTTATATACATCTATATATATAAATATCTATATAGATTTATATATATAAACATCTATATATATATGATGTCTATATATATAGATTTTATATATCTATATATATATATATATATATATATATCAGCACTTAATTCCAATTTAATACAAGAAAACGAATTTCGACATAAAATTTTAATTACTAAGAAAATCGTAATTAATTTCTAGATTCTGATGACCTAAACTACTAAATGCTGGACCGTCTCGAGAAATCTAGTTAGCACACGTAAAATTTCGTAATTTGTCGAGAGACAAATGAGCCTAAGAGACGTTTTCTGAGGCATCATGGGCCAGGTCAGAATCGATTTTCGATGCGACTAAAGGCACAAATAGCAAGTACTATGTACCATAAGTGGTATGAGTAGAGAAATGATGAAAACGACTACGAGGCAGCACTAACATCAAATCGTAAAGGCGACATAACTGGCCATTTTTAAAAGTTTTAAGTCACTAGAGACAAAATCAAGCATAAAGTACTCTTCTCCAATAAGGCGTAGTAAAACGCGAGAACTGCATTTTATCTAAGCCATTTTTTGAGAGATTTCTTTAGAGAAACTTTCTAAAATACTACGAACCAAACGTCAAGGACTTCGAAAGGAAGGGAACGTTTCACGCGCAGCAAAGTACGCTGCGGGACCTGGCTCATGAAGTTTGACAACCTAAGAGGTAGGATTTTTCTCACTTAAGTGCTTTATTCCCATTTTTAAGGGTTTTTCGACAAGCTTTAAGCATTGGCGCCGCGAGCTGAAATGACGGCCCCAAAACTGGACCGAATTGTTAGAATTTTTCGAGATTTGTGGAGATGGCCGTGACCGCCTGTAATTTTAGGCGGTTCGGGGTCTTTAATTCCAGAATTTTTGCTTTAAATCATGTGTTTCATGAATAAATGCCGGAATGGTTGCTGGACGGCCCCAAAACACGGACCGAATTATGTGGAGATTGGTCATCTGCGACAATTCCAAACCTGCTAGGGTCGACAGTGGAATTTATGTACAAATTCTATGTTGGTATGTATGAGACCGAATATATGGAAATCTAAGCCAAAATTTGAACCGGAGCAGGAGTGGGCGTGGTTGCCCGTGGATGCCCTAATTTCCCCGCTTTTCTTGGACCAATTGCGTTTTGTGATAATTTATCAATGTCTATGCTTCGTGATTAGAGACCGAATGGAATGGAAATCGGTTCCATCAAGAGGAACCGATGGGGAAGTGTGGGCTGCCCGTGACACCCCACTGCCTCGCTGGGACCGTAAAATCTGCTCAGGAAATGGATGGGAATCATTCATGTGTTGTGTGCTTGAAATTGTATTTAAACGAATTTACGATATGTGCGAACTAGATAAAGTTAAGACATTATTTTAATGCTAAGATCTAATGACAATACATGGAATTAAATATAAGCCATTGAAATGATTATGAGTTGCCTGGGCGAGCTACATCAAGGCGATGAGCGATGTGTTAAATTACACATGAGGTAATTGTAGAAGTTGATTGAAAATATGCATATTGTCATATTGTAAATGGTTTTGAAAATGGCATAATGCATTACAGACCGGTAACCTAGAGTTAGGTGTGAGTGCATGACAAGGTATTTTAGTAAAACGGACATGGCTGCGGGAAGGAATTTCAAAGGATGATATAGCTCCGAGAATTGGCCGAGACGGGCCAACAGATCACTTTGGATGAGGACTATGACCGCTTTCCGAAAGCTCACCAACCAATTCACCTCGAGGGTAGTTCCATATTTTACCGAATATTTTAGGTATATTTCAAGAACAAAAGTTTTGTTTTGAAATGATTATTTTCTCATACATGGCTTAGGCAAGTGTGGAGCGAAGGCAGGACCGGACAATGGGTGGTCATGTAGACATTCAAGCAGGATCACGACGCATTTGAGTGTGTGTTTAATTTGGAGCATTGCACTCGCACTTAGGTGGTGAGTGCACCACTTAGTGGCGATTCTCCCATCGAGCTTAGCTCACTCGCTGTAGACCCACACCTTGCCATGTGTACAATGGAGTCGCGGCGAGGGGATGGCTCGCCCTGTAGACTGAGATTAAGAAAAAGTCGGATTGTGGCTTTAGCATTGATGATAATTACATGTATTAGAAATTGAGTATTTTAATATATGTAGTATGAGAGTAAAACGCTCAACTCAGAACTATCGTACATAGCTGCACGTATATCGAAAAATCGCATGGGTCCAAGTCTGTGACGATATATATCGCATATATTGGACTGTTTGGGGACAGGTATTTGCAGTATTGTATTTGGGGTAGAGCTCCCGCATAAAGGAGATCATCTGATTTTCTAAAGTGGCGCTTCAAAACCCGAATTCCACTTGTATTCCGAGGGTCGACGGTAGTCAACTGAATTTCCTAAGCTGCATACATATATATATATATATATATATATATATATATATATATATATATATATATAGTTATATATATATATATATATATTGTAAGACCCGAAATTTCAATTTCTAATAGCAAGAAAATCATGAATTTTGATTACTACAAAATCAGAATACGTGTTAAAAGTTTGTAATTAATCTTAGATCTCGATGACGAAACGGATTGTACCGTTAATCAGTCTCGAAATCTAGTTAGCACATAAATTGTAATTTTCGAGAGACACGGAGTCGACACGTTTTCGAGGCATCAAGCTGCAATCAGAAACTGATTTTCGATGCATTTAAAGTCAAGATATAGTATGTACTCATGTACCATATGGTATGAGAGAAATGATTGAAAATTGACGGCCGAGATAAATAAAATCAAATCGAGAAACTATGACATGTCTCGTGATACTGACCTGATTTTTAACACCATGTTCAAAATAGCCATATATTTACCGCCTTCTTCCCAATTACAAGAGGTTCAAAAAACGTGATTTCCATTGGAGGATGCAAAGAGCTTTGGGTTGAGACGTTTTGCAGATAAACTCCTCTAAAATACGGCTGAACCCGACCGTCAAGGCCTTCTATAAGAAGGGAAATGTTCTACGTTGTTGTGCCACGCTGCGGACCCCGGATTTGGCGAAGTTTTGACAACTCCAAGAGGTAGGATTTTGTCCCTACTTCTGAGTTTTTACTCCCATTTAAGTAAGTTTTTTTATACTTTGCTTAGTTTGAGTCGCGAGGGGTTTGTTGATCTATCATGACCTCAATTGCCAGGGAATTTTCGATTTGTCACGTGGATCGCCTTGTAACCCGAAGGGCTGTTTGTGTAAACACATTAAAATGCATGTTTGAGATGATAAAGGCTCGGGAATGGGTCAGATGATCCGTCCCAAATATAATCGACTGATGGGGTTTTCTTGAGTCAAGGTGCAAATTGTGAGTCGCTTGCTACTGCCAGGGTTTGTTTAATTTGTATTAAATGCTCGCTTGGTATAAGCCAATGAAATGTGACCAAGGGTTCACTAAGTAACCTGGGGAGTTGTGATTTTCCTGAATAGTAAACTATGGCTCACTATCTCCTTAATAGCAGCTCCTAAAAGATATATTATGAAAGTAATGGTTGCCGAAAGTGATTTAAATTAAATTACTGCAGATGATCATTAGCCCAAGGAGCTAATTTTGATGTGTATTAAAGTTTTATGTAAATATATTCATGTATATTGTTATTGCATGATTTAGATCGACCGAATCGATGATGTTACATGTCATTCCATATGCACCGAAACACTCCCAGAATATACAGAATGAGCGCATTTATTTAGCCCAGAGAAAACAAGGTTCTGAGGGAAGCCTAAAATGTAAATTATTTGAGATAGTCCGAACTAATAATATATCAACCAGCCGGGAATACTAAATATATTTATTCATCTGAGTAGAGTCCACAAATTGTTAATATATCAACCGGGCCTGAGCGCCAAATATATTTATTCATCTGAGGGTACCTAGAACACTAATATATATCAATCGTCTGATTTTACTAATCGATACAGCATTCATCTGAGGTTGTCTCACTTCTCTTCACACTAATAATAAATTAATAATTTCACGAGGCTTAGGCGAGTGAGAGAGTCCAGGCCCGGATCCAGTCGTCAATGGTATTCAAGTAGGATCATGCATTTGCTCAATGTTTGTTAAATCGAAGCCCACTTGGGCGATCAGCTTTAGCCTACCCCGCCGGGACCCACCTTTACGCTGTGTACATGGCAGCTGCATGGCAGACGGTTCGCCCGAGGTTGTGGCTGTAAGAAAGCCAGTCAGGCTGGATGAGGCACGATAATTCTCTAATTTTTATGTATCGATAAGAGTAAAAACATATTAACCTTGAAACTATTGATATAGTCTGATATATTGTGTTGAGTATTAGCCTGATGGGCCCATGGTCGATTGATATATATATATATATTGTATATAATGTTGATCGGGATGTGTTTATACAGGTTTTGTATTCAGTAGAGCCCCCGCGACAAAGGAGACTCGCCCGATTTTCTAGCAAGTGGCGTCGGCAACCCGACTCCACTTGTATTCCGTGGTCGACGGTAGTCAACCCACCCCGGCCTTGGGGCTCATGCCTGGCATCAGAGCTTAGGCATACGAATACCTAGGGAGCCCTAAGTATCCATCACCACTAGGTGGTTTGATGTGGAACTTTAGGCAGTGTGGAAACCATGGATGGAGGATTTGGAGCTTAGGCCATGGTTTGAGGAAGAACATCACCAATTCTAAGTAGACAATGTAGTTATGGCATTTAGATTACCTAGAAGGCACGAGAGAAATTGTAATTAATCGCATGTGTTTTGATTACTGTGATCATGATGGTATGATTGATGTTATAACATGCTGATTGATCATGTGTTGTGGTTCGATTGTGTGCTTAGGTGGATAAAGACTCAGACAAATAAACTAAAATGTTGAACACTAGATTAGTGTGAGAACAAGTCAGTTGAAATTTTTTTTGTGTAAAATTATCCAGAACGTCTGGACAAAGAGCCCATTGGATAAGATCAAAGTAGGGCTTTGTGGGAAAACTAGAAAATTATTTCAGTTTGCACAAGATAAATAACTAAAATTTCACACTTAAAATTTTCTTGAAGTAGCAAGGAAGGCTACTGATGAAAAAAAAAAAATGACGATGAAAATAATTTTTCTAAGATTTTACAAGTGGTACAATTGAAGAACGGTAAATAAATTTTTTAAAATTTATTCGAGTGTCCAAGAAATGAAAAAAAAAATAATAATAATAATTTAGTGATTTTCCAATTGTCGGAAATAATCGAAAAACACAATACACAATAAGGAAAATTTTTCGTACTAATGGGCTACACGCCTATCATTGGGAGGCGTCATGTGTGCCGGAGCGCGGGGCGGCCGGGCGTGCAGAGCGTGGCGCCACACCGGGCGGCTGGCGTCGCGCTCGCGCAGCGCAGGCGCAAGTAGCAATACTACGCGTGAGCGCGCAGTGTACAAAGCAGCGGCATCGACAGCGCTAGGCGCCACTGGGCGTGGAGCGGCGTGCGAGCGTGGCGCTACGGCGCTGGCGGCGCTGAAGGCGCCGCTGCCTGGCGTACCCGCGCCGGCCGCCTGGTCGTGCACCTGCACTCCTACCATTTTCGATCCGCTTTCACTCGTTTCGAGAGTCAAATGCAAAAATGAACATCTGCTCATCAGAAATAAAATTTTTCAAAAAATTTTTACTGTTAAATTCAAATAAAATCAAATAAAATCAAATAAATTTTGATAAAATTTTCGAAAATAAAATTTTCAAAATAAAAATTTTTGAAAATAAAATTTTGTTGAAACAATATTTTAAACGTTAAATGATTGCGTATATTAATCGAAGTTATGTGTATGATTGTCTCGGTCAGGGTTATGCTCAGAGATACCGTATTGGATTTAACTACCATTTGAAATGGTGATTACGCTAAGAGTTGCGCATTTCCAAATTATACGATGGTGTAATGCGATAGGGAAGGGTGAATGCTAAGGTTAGGATTTAATCTTGTGGATTGGGTACCAAATGAACAAGAAAGTTAAGAACCTTATTTGGACAAAACGAATCTCAAGGGTCGAATTTAGCACCCACTTAGGAAATGAACGGGTCGGCCATGGTCGGTTTCTGTGCTCCATCGGGCATGCATTGCCAGTTGTGACTGAAATGAAAGCATGACTCCTTGCTGCCATGTTTATCAGGTAAATGGCTAGTAGAGGCGAGGACGAGAGAACGCCCACGGCACCGGGTCAGCACAACCAAGCAGTTTGATCAGCAGACTTTCACAGGTCGAGGTATTACACGAATGCTATAAGACAAAGCTAAGATAAGACGTGACAGAAGATCCTAGTAACCCCCGAGGTTTGGGGGCGATCATCCCCGTGGGACATTCATACAAGGGGAAAAGATCTGATGGTGGACGAATTACTGGTTCATGCAGATCGAGAAGGTGTTGGGAGGCATGGAGGTTACCTCCGACGTAATCGTGATTAGACTAGTCAGACTGAATAGAGAATGAAGCTCAAATAGTGGTGGAGTGGGCGCGAATTCTAGACCATGAGAGGAGCTCAGACGCGAGTTCTTCCCTTAAAGATTGTGGCGATAATAGGATGATATGTCGAGGTTGCGAATCGAGGATCTCTGTGGACTCTACTCACAAAGGGACCCGAGGATCACACGTCAGAGTGCCTGATGTCATCCCCTGACACTGGGTCGGCGTTTACAGTTGTTATCGATCATGGGAGAGAGTTACCGCCTTCACGCAGACTCGCAGTCGCAAGTGGGTATTTCAAGGGGATAAGCATGACATTTTGCCCTGCACGCATACGAGTCCAAAAAGTTGTGACAAGAAGGGGGTCGGCTAGCGAGCCTTACCTTGTAGTGGGACGAGGTGGAGACTAGACTTAGATCCACCCAGTGGTCAGGCGAAAGTACGCGAATATTTTCCAGATGAGCACCTGACTACCTCCACACAGTGGATGTAGACTTTGTGACGAAGTTACACCTCCCGGTACTTTAACCATCTCTATGGATTCCGCAAAGGATGGCACCAGTCAGGAACTTGTGAGTCCAAATTATTGATCTAATACTGGACAAGTGGGTTTATTGTGACCGAGCACTTCACCAATGGGGCGCCTTGCCTTTGCCATGTAAAATAAGGACAAGACCCTTCGACAAGGTATCGACTATAGGCACTGAAATTGGTTACGATCAAGAACCCAGACCCATTAATTTGTGTGATTGATGATTTGTCTGACGGGCTTAAGAGGAGCGAGTCTACCCTAAGATGTACTTCAAGACCGGTTACCATCACCGAGGATTGGGAATACAGATATCCCTAAGACAACGCTAGAGGACTCACTTCGCACTTGAAGCATTTATGATGCCCTTCGATTGACGAAGGCCAATGCAAGATTCACGGATCTCATGCATAGGATGTTCCAACTTTATCTAGACTGGCTTTGTCGTAGTCTTCGTGGAATGACATTCGATCTACCCCAATGGAGCGGAGTAGCTGGAGTATCACTGAGGATTATTTTACACCGCCAAGAGACCATCGGCCAGACACTTAAGTTCGCAAGCGAAGCCAGCTACCGAGGATTTCGGGACACGTGGTGTCAAGATCGTGGAGTGTCACGACCTATAAGGTCGAGGCAATGATGAGTCGAGAGATCAATGTCAATCTCGAGATACGAGTTTCGATCAGCCGGGTATTACGAGAGACACGAACGGGTCAAGTTGTCCATTCTGGGATGATCGTAGGACTTCACTACTGACATGGACTCATGGTCGACATCGACCATGCAGAGAGAGGCCTCGAGGATACTGAACACCTGGGAATACCTGCACGTAACAAGAGGGGATAGGGATCGCTTTCTCCTGGGTCGGAGCAGGCGTAAACCGCTCACACCAGTTTCTCGTGACTAGGCTTGATCAGCATGAGTGACTCGATTTCGCAGACAGATCCCAAGACTCTGGGGACAACATGGGCCCGCTATTGCAGTAGAGCAGAGAGATATTACCATTCCCTCCACACCCTAGTGCGGTTGGGAGGAACTAGTTTCAGCTCTGGTAAGTATATTAAGCACTCCAACACGTATAGCCGTAGGGGCCAGAGCGTGGGTCAAGTCGTGGACATATCGTGTTACGCAAATGTAGCGTAGTGGACCCAGGTGGCACGACGTTGTCATGCCGTTTGATACGGATGAGTCGATGCCCACTCCAAGGTCAGCTGCACCGAGACCCAGCCGAAGTCATTACAAATCTCGAAAAGACATCGGATTCAGCTTAGAGGTTAAGGCCTTAGAGAAGCCAGGAATAGATGTTCTTCCCTAGGATGTAGGGTGAGAGTTGACCCCGATAGCTCCGATAATGAGCGAGATCTCTCGACTCGCCACGGCTGACCCCCGGGAGCGTGCGTTACACTATGACATTATCATAAGCCAGGTGCACGATAACATCGCCGAGTCCGGCCAAGGTGGTGCACCTGCATCGGCCACATTCACCACCTTGGTGAGTATGGGTTGAATTTGTTTTAGGACTACGTCCAATGAAACTCATATTGAATCAAAGAAATGTAAGAGGCTCAAGTGTGTCGAAGATATGTAATCGAGATGAAACACATCGACGTAAGTATCACGCAGACCGAGAGTCGAAAGTGATGTGAGCTCCGGGTGACTCGAGGTTTGATACCCGTTGAAATTGCATTGGGTGCTGTTGAGCCAAGGCCTCAGAATGGATGATATGCACGGCATGGATCGAAATGACATTCATCGGGATTTGCCGCTTGATCATGGACCTCGAGAGGTTAGCTACTACACACCAAGCAAGGGTTACGTAGGCTACGTGTGTACGGATTACATACGGTGTTGGGAGGCATGCTGCGAACATGTGTCCCGGATCGTAGCGGGTAGAGGATTAATTACCCTTAGTGAATGTCATAACAATAGTTATCAGGCGAGTATAACAATGGCACCATATGAGGCATTGTAATGGGAGGCCATGTAGTCATCGTTAGATGACCATGGGAGAGATCCATCACAACCTGATTTGATTGCAGACACCTCCGTGAAGGTGAGTTTGATATGATAGCTGCCTCTCACCTACCAGCCCGTAGAAGAGCTAGATGTACGACGCCGAATCTCTTAGAGTTGCGAGGTTGAGGATCACGTCTTCCTCGAAGGTGATTCCTAAGAGAGGAGGGAGCCAGTTCCTAGTCACGGAAGCCATCGCGAGGTTCATCGACCTTCAGATACTCGAGGGTAGGCACCTTGGCGCACCTAAGGCGTTACCGCCCAAAGATGTCAAAGTCCGAGATATTTCACGCCTCCATGCTCGGAGTATACCCGATCCAAATTTCACGAGGTGGGTCGGCATGGGACAGCCACCGACTGACCTTGGCGAGGGATCAGGTGCATTGTTCAGAGCCGATTGTGTTTTATATCGTAGACCGCGGAGGCTAGCAGGAGCGCCAGTGGCGGCACCGTGGAGTGGAGGAGTCAACGTGGGAGCGAGGACACGAGCGTGTGCTACCTATCCCTTCATTTGCGACGGCTATGCTTGGCTAGCTTCATTTAAGATTTAAATGACTAGCTTACATGCATGGTAGAGTGCATGTTGCATATGCATGTGTTGATAATGATAGCTTCAATTTCGACGCAATTCTTTAAGGAGGGAGAATGTGCACCCGAAATTTCAATTTCTGGAATAAGGGTAAAATCGTAAATTTGATTACAAAATTGTAATTACGGTTAAAAGTCCGTACTTTCTCTAGGGATCTCGTGAGGACGTAGTCAGATAATCGGGTCGAACTGCCCGCCAAATCTAGTTAGCACGCAAAATTTCGTAATTTTCCGAGACACGGAGTCTACACGCCGAGGCATCGCGCGAGGGTGCCGTAAACCGATTTTCGATGCGACGAAAGTCAAGATATAGCATGTACTCATGTACCATAAGTGGTAATGAAGAGAAACGATTTAAAATCGACGGCCGAGATAGTGCCGGTAAATCAAACTGAGAATGAGGGACATAACGGGTAGTTATGAATTTGATTTTAGTCACTACAAGCCAAAATAGTGCACATGGCCGTCTTCCCCAATTACAAGAGACCAAAAAACAGATTTCATTGAGGATGCAAAGGAGCTTTGGGTCGAGAGAATGCTTTAGAGAGTATAAACTTCTCTAAAAATATCACGACCCGACCGTCAAGGCCTTTCTGAGCAAGAAGGAAATGTTCTACGCCGAGCTACGCGCGGGACCCCGGATTTAGTTTTGACAACCCAAGAGGTAGGATTTTGTCCCTACTTGAGTTTTTACTCCTATTTAAGTGCTTTTTATGTTTCTGCGGCTCAGGCCGTGAGGGGTCGCTTGATCGCCCCAAAACATGGGACCGACCAGGAATTTTCGGGATTCGTTGGCCGTGGATCGCCTTAACCTAAGTGGGCTGTTTGTGTGGAAATTGTCATTAAAATGCATGTTCAGATGATAAAGGTCGGGAATTAAGCCGATGATCTGGCCCCAAATATGGGACCGAATTGACGCAAGGCGTTTTTCTGAGCCAAGGTGCCGTGAGCCGCCATGGTCGCCAGCAGCTTTGGTTTAATTTGTGTACAAATGTTTGCTTGGTATGCCGGGCCTGCGAATGTGTTTCGGAATTACGTCTACTAAGTGAACCTGTTTTGTGATTTTCCAGAATAGTAAATTCAGGGTTTCACTATTCCTTAATAGTGTTCTAAAATATATATTTTTATGAAAGTATTTATACGAAGATTTAAATTAAATTACTGTAACATCATTGTACTTAAGCTAGCTAATTTGATAGTGGATTTAAAGTTTTACGTAGAATATATTCAATAGTATATATATTTGCATGTGATTTAGACTAATCGAACTCGACAAACATGCATTCCATATGCACCTGGAACATCCTAGGAATATGGGGAGGAGTGATGAGATGAGTCTAGAGAAACAAGGTTCTAGGGTACCAAAATGTAAATTATCTAGCAGAATTAAACTAAATAATATATCAACCGGCCTGGAAATACCACGATATTTATTCATCTGAGGGTATCCACAAACTAAAGAATATATCAACCGTCTGAGCTACCAGCTTGATATTTATTCATCTGAGTATAGCCCACAAACAATTAATATATAATAATCAGTTTGTTTTACTAAATTGATATATATATTCATCTGAGGTCGCCCATTAATAATTAATACCATACCTAGAGTAGTCTGGGAGGCCTCAGAGTTGAACACGTAAGATTAAGTAGGATCATGCATTTGCTCAATGTTTGTTTAAATTTGAACACAGACAAGATTTTTGGCGGGTGTGGAGTACTTTCACTGGCAGCGAATGGCGTTTCTCACCTGCCGATCCTTTACAGTACATGAGCTGCGAGGAGACGCCACCTGGAGGTTGTATTAGAAGAAATGTCAGTGGCTTTGATTTATACATGTACAGAATTCCCACTTTAATGTATGTATTGCATGCGAGTAAAAACATATTAACTTCTTGAAACTATTGGATATAGTTTGGATATAGCTGTGTTGAGTACGCTTGACGGGCCCAAGTGGTTTATTGATATATATATTGCATATATTGTCGAATAGTTTATAGTGCTTAGACTCGTGAGACTCCCTGACATTTTCTAGCTAACCTCGACTCCACTTCGACGACTCTTCATTCATTACATATATATATATATATATATATATATATATATATATATATATATATATATATATATATATATATATATATATATATATATATATATATATATATAGTTATATATATATAAATATGTATATATCTATATATATATATATCTATATAGATATTTATATATAGATTTATATATATTTATATATCATATATAAAATATATATATATTTATATATCTATATAGATATTTATATATATATATATATATATATATATATATATATATATATATATATATATATATATATATATAGTTATCTATATATATAAATCTATATATATTATCTATATATATAAATCTATATATATAGATGTATATATATATCTATATAGATATTTATATATTTTATATATATTTATATATATATATAGTATATATAGATATCTAATATTGAGATTTATATATATTTATATATATATATATATAGATATCTATATATTGATATATATATATATTTATATATATATAGTAAATCTATATATGTATCTATATATATGATAGATATATCTATATATATTTATATATAAGATTTATATATCTATATATCTATATCTATTTATAGATATATAAATTTACAGATAGATATCTATATATAGATATCTATATATATATGTGACGCCTAAATCAAATCATGACTACCCGTCAACTCGCTGAATACTGTGAATGTGTCAAGACCACATTTTAAAACTCCGTAGTCTCCTTTGTACGGAGCTCTACCCAAATACACCTCGCAAATACCCGTCCCAAACAAATTCAATATATTCACAATATGAATAAGACTACCCACTCAGCCCATAAACAAATACTCATAAAATCAATTATCATAACTATTCTTCAATTATCTCCCAATAATTCAATAGTTGATTACACTTTTATTTTATACAAACATATATTAAAAATCTACAATTAATACATGTTATGTCCAAAAAACCATCAAGCCATAAACCTGGGCTTCTTCAAAATCAACCTCAAAATGAGCTGTCTCCTCGAGCGCTCCCTGTACCTGAAAAATAAAGGGGGTCCCACAACGGGGTGAGCTAAAGCTCGCAGAGAATCCACTCTGCCGGGCTCACTTCACCACCTAAGGCAAAGGCAATGCTCCAAAGTAAACACACTCAAGTGCAAATACATGATCCTACTTGAATGTCTACATGATCACCCCATGTCACGAGTGTCCTCACCGACTCACTCACACTTGCCTAAGCCATGTATGAGAAAATAATCATTTCGCAAAACTTTTGTTCTTGAAATATACTCACCGAAATATTCTGTAGTATGGACTGTCTGAGGCGCGAATTGTCGCGAAGCTGAACAGTCATGGTCCCTATCCGAATGATTCGTCGCCCATCTCCCAACTCAATTCCTCCCAATATCATCCTTGAAATTCCTTTCGCAACCATATCCGCTTTATAAAATACCTTGTCATGCACTCACACCTAACTCTAGGTTACCTAAAGGCATGGAAAATGCATTATGCCATTTTCAAAATCATTATATACAATATGTCAATATGCATATTTTCAATCAACTATAATTACACTCATTTAATTTACACATCACTCATCATCGTTCAATGTAGCTCACTCAGCAACCTACAATCATTTCCAATGGCTGAGAACACAATTTAATTCCATGTAATTGTAGTCATTGAACTAATGACATTGCAAATAATGTCTTAACCTATCTAGTTCCAATACATATCAAGCCATTCGTTTCATACCATTTCAAGCACACAACACATGGACAATTCCTATCCATTTCACACAAACCCGGACTATTTTTACAACCTGTAACAGCAAGTGGGCTGTCCACCCGCAGCTCCACACTTCCTACATCTGCCTCTCTTGATAGAACCCATTTCCATTCCCACCCTGGCCTCCTAATCACCAAAGCATAATTTATTCAATAAATTATCACAAAAACACCCCAATTCAAATTCCCAAAACATGGGAAGTGGAATGGGCCCACAAGCAGCCCACCCATCCTACATCTATCCAATTTTTGAAACTCACATTTCCATAGCTATTCCCTGCCTCATGCATACCAACATAGAATTTATTCCATAATTCACTATATAACACCCCAATTCAAATTCCCACCAATTAATGACTACCCAAGAATGTCTAAAAAATCTTCACAATTCGTCCCATGTTTTCAGACCGATCAAACACCCATTCCTGGCATTTTCTCATATCAAGCATGATTTAAAGCAATTTTGTGAAATAAAACACCCAAACAAATTTCCTAATTGGCAACATGATGGGGGAAAACTCAAGAAATTTAACAATTGGTCCTGCTTTGGGACTGATCAACGGCCCCCTCACGGCCTCAAACCCACCGAAACATCGAAAAACCCTTAAAATGGGAATAAAACGCAAGTAGAGAGAAAATCCTACCTCTGAGTGCTGTCAAAACTCGCAAACCCGGTCCGCTGCCTCGCCCGCGTAGAACGCTTTTCCCTTCGTCCGTCGAAATCCAACTATCGGATCTAGAGTATTTCTGTAGAGAAGTCGACTCTCTGTAATCTACCATTTTGCCTCTCACGCCACGTGACTTCCAATTGAATTTCAATGTTGCTTTTGGTGTTTAAGTGGAGAAGAAGACTATTCTCAAAATTACAAGTTTGCCTCCTTAATCCAATTAATTCAATTTCTTTACCAGATTTTATATTCTGACTACCGCCCATTTTCATCATTTACTCATACCACTTATGGTGAGTACTTATTATAGCGCTTTCGTCGCATCGGAAACGACGACAGACCAAATGCGATGCCTCGAAAACGCGGTCGATCCGACTGCTTTCTGTGAAAATTACTAAATTTACGTTGCTAACTAGATTTCGCGAGACGATTCCAACGGTATAATCCGTTTCGTCATCCGAGATCTAGAGAATTAATTACGGATTTTTAACTGTAATTTCAATTTTGAATCAAAATTACGTTTTTTCCTTATTCCGTAAATTGAATTTCTGTCTTACATTCTCCTTAAAAGGAATTTCATTCCAAATTTACGCATACACATCCGACCATGTGCCTATGTGTAACCTTACCTAACCCAAGACTATGTCTGCATGACAAATCCAAGGTCACTTATCTATTGAACCCGATGGTCACATCTCATCCATGTCAAACCCGACATCAACAACCAACATGTCTACCACCCTAAGGTATACCACGCTCACGCACTCGATCTTTTAAAAGTCAAATCTCTCCTACATCCTAGGGAAGAATTCCATCATATTACGCTTCTAAAGGCCTCAACTCTATGCCGTCGTGGCTTCAGACGTGACTAAACATATCACACAAGATGCATTAATGAATGAACACATGATGCATCCAATTTTTAAACACCACGCTAGTCAACAATTACAAGAGTAGAGACGCACCGCATATCCGACTAACCGAACAACGCCGCCTGTACCATGAGATCTCTCCGCCTCCTAGACAACTAGCCATATGTCCAAATGGCAATGGTACCACATCTACCCAAATAATTCGAACTCGACCGCAATCCCGTGGTCGACCTCGACCATTCGAATTCCCGCCTATGTGGCCCGTCAATATACAATACTGTGAAACCCTAGAAAATCCAAGATTTTGGATAAAGGGTAAAATAGAAATTTCGGTTGAAAATCCGGAAATTTTCTAGATCTCGGATGACGAAACGGACTTTTCCGTTGAAATCGTCTCACGAAATTTAGCTACCACGTCGATTTTCGTTGGATTCCGAGGTGGTCGGATTTACGCTTGAGGCGCGTGTCTACGACACATGTCAGTTAAGGGATGCCACTGGCACCACAAGTATGCACACCAGATCGTGCAAAGTAGTGGCTCACCAGTCTATGCTGGCAGATTCCATGGCCCATATGATGCCATGCGCATGATGTCATAAAGGGCATTAAGAAATAAGCAGAAAATTACGGGAAAAGCGAGAGCCACACATGAGACACGGCGAAAAGTGTATAAGAATTTCCTCCCATCGGGATCGGACGATCGATTCTCCAACGAGGAGAGAAATGAAAATAGAAAGGAGAAAATGAGAGAAATGAAGAAAATGAGAGGAGTAAAAGAAAAGAAAAGCAAGTAGCACGTTAGAAAAAGGAAATAAGAAACGGCAGGAAAGAAAGAAAAGTGACGCAGGCGTTTGTTCTCCCATTTTTGAGCTGAGAGGATAGTCTTCTTCTCTAGGTTTGCAGGAGATCTGGTCGTCTGACTTCGAGATAACAAGGAAGTGTTCTATACCGAGAGGATGTAACTGTGGACCCGGCTGATTTTCTTCAACTTCCAAGAGGGTAGGATATTTTCCTGTTCTCTTATTTTACCTAAAGGCTTTATAATGGTAGGGATTGCTTATATGGAGGCCAAGAGAGGCCATGTGAATTAGTTCCAAGCCTCAGACTATGTATGGATTTCATGACCTGCTTTGACATGGAGTTGGTTCGACTAGAACCTAAAGTTTCTGTGTACAGAAAATGATGCTTGGAACCTGACGGGTCTATGTTTGTGAAGGGGTCGTGAGGTACCCATGAAGGGTCCCAAGTTGAGACCTTGTTGTGTGTTAGTGGCTTGCTCAATAACACAAAAGCAGCGTGGAATGTGATATCGATGCATGCTATTTAATGTGTATTGATATGCTTTGCATGGAGGTAGATTTATATGTATAAATTATACTTCATCCATGGTTCAGAATGTTTCATGTAAAGGCTCGCTCATGCATGTAACATGAGGAAAATGTACACAGATCATGTACTTCACATGGCCCATCACATCGCCGCCTGCGCAGGTAAGGTTTATTCATCGTTGTCAGGAAACGGTCAGAAAAAATGGACAAAGTCCAAGGTAGAGATTCACGAGTGTGTAAAATGATCAAAATGATAAATTACATGTTTTCATGGAGCAATGGGGTAGATCCCCCTGTGGTGAAAGTCCCACCAGGTATTCACACTGCTGACATGAATCCCGACGACGGTTCGTGAAAATGTTGAAAAGGCGGCAAGGCCCCACGGCAAACCCTGAAACTGCAGCCCACAAAATAAAGGAAAATAATCAAACTGCTTCGAGCAAATAAATCGGAGTGTTTTCCAATGGTTTAGTCAGCATGGTGTTAATTGGGCTTTATTTCACATTCGCTGCCTGAGCAGATGGAGTCTATCTGGACCTACCACAAGGGAGGCGAGGTCGATCTCCATGCACGATATGGATTTACATAAAATAATTGTATGGAATGTGGATCAGTTGTTTATATATGCCATTGCATATGCATTTTAGGGGAGTAACCCTTGTAAGAGAATTTTCTACTGGCTTGCTCACCCGTCGTGGGACCCTTCTATTGTGGATCGATCCAGGAGACTCAGACGCAAGAGAGGTACCTTTCTAGAAGAAAGCCGAAATGTGGCTTTAAGTGAATATTTTGTAAATATGTATAAAGCTTTTGTAGAACAAGCATGAAAACTATCAGAATATAGTTGATTAATATTATTTTGAGGATTTGCTTATGGGCCCAAGAGGCCATTGTTACCCATGTGTGTGCCTCGTAACACGAGACATATAGATTTTCCGCAGGTTGACGGGTAGTCAACGGACACCCCGGATTTGGGGCGTCACAAATACTATATCTCCAAGGCATAAACACAGCCCCGATACATTAATCATACACATACCCAAATATACGCGAACCACTTTGCATTTAAAATATTGTTTTCAATTAAATTTTATTTTCAAAATTTATTTTTGAAAATTTTATTTTTCGAAAATTTTATCAAATTTATTTGATTTTATTTTATTTTAATTAAATTTAATAAATATTTTTTTTTCGAAAATTTATCTTACAATGAACAATGTTCATTAGGTGACTTAGGAAAATACCGAAGTCAACTACCCAAAAATCCCAGCTAAAACTGAGCGGTGCACTGGCAGACCATCTCGCCCACCGACCGCCCAAAGACGCCAACAGTGCCAGAGTGCACGCCACGCCTGGGCCAAGGCCACGCCAAGGCCTGCCAGCCTGCCCGCTCATACACACGACGCGCGCCCCATGCCGCGCTCGCTGCCTCCCATGCCCCTCGCGCTACCTCGCATACGCCCCGGGCCACCCGCCCCACTACTCTGGGCCGGCCTCCAAGGCGCCCCACACTCATACGCCATGCCCGCGCCTCGCGCCGTCCCGCACGCCCAAGACGCCCTCAGCCACACAGCGCCTGTACTCACGCCATCACCAAATCCCTACTACCATGCTCACGGCAAGAACCCATTTCCAATTTCGCATCCATTTTTTTTTCCAAATTTTTTTCTTTTCTTCACTACGTGGAAACACCAAAAAATATATTTATTTATTTTCTTTCATTTTCAAAGACACCAATAAATTTATTAAAATTTATTTCATCTATATTATTATTATTATTTTTTTTTCATTCCCAACAAACCAAATGTAAATCGCTTCAATTTATTTTATTTATTCTTTCGTTCCGCTTACACATTGTAAACTTCAAGGTTTGTTTTTCCAACATGCCTATGTGCTATCTACCTAAGCACACAAACATTCACATCATAATGCATAAATATGTCATACACACACCAAACACATACATAACCATTCATCATCCATGATCACACACAAAACACACATTCGTGTCCTAGTTTTGTTTCAGGCCTTCCTAGGGTAATCTCATACTAAACCTAACATCAACCACACCTAGTGGTGGACGTTCTTCCTGCCAACTATGGTCAAGGCCCATATCCTCTTATCTATAGGTTTCCATATACCTATATTTCACATCAAACCAACGAGCGCGATGGATACCCAACCCAGCTCCCTAGGTATTCGTGACACCTAAGATCCGATACTGCCGTGACGCCCAAATCGGGGTCCGTTGACTACCACAACTCATGGACTTTGAATGTCAGCGACCCGACATTTTCACGAAAATCGGCAGAGTCTCCACGGAGCTCATCGACACACCCCCACCCCTCCTCCGGCATAAGGTGAAAAATGCCACTCCACGCAAACCTCAGTCATACCTCTAACGACTAGAAATCCCCGTGAAGCTGTCGTATTTCGCCTTAAACCTCTATAAAATTTTTCTTTAATTTATAACGATTTGGTAAAATCTAGCAAATGGAAAACTTCTACAGCATGACGCCGCATACAGTCAAAATTCCAAATCAGATACATTCAATTTACACTATATCCAAAATAATGGCAACCAAAGATACCAACACATTCCCATAAACTAATTTCTATGTACATACATATGTTCCATTACAAAATTCAAAAGTATGTTCTTACAAAATATAATTAATACACAAAGACTTAAATCATGTCGTGACTAACTTATCAGGCTCCAAATATTTTAAGCGTGACTGCACTGAAAATAGTTTTAAATGGAAACCAATGAGCTAAATGAGCCTTTCGTTGAGGTATGCTTTTATAAAAGGTTTCGCTGAAAACCCTAAAATCAGAAACTTTCTTTACAATATTTCCTTTTAGTTGCTACGGTTTTTAAAGTTTTCAAAACTTTTCGCTTGTCAGTTTATTTTGCTTTTCTTAAAGCTTGTAAAACTCTTATTTCTTTTGCTTGCTTAAAGTTTATAAAACTTCAATTTTTCGTCGCTTGTTTTATCGTGCTTGAAAGTTCTAAACTTTCACACAAACATTCGCTTAAAAAGTTTCAAACTTTTCATAAAATGGGAGCTTAATACAATCCACATGCTTTGAAAATAAAACCCACGAGTTGCTCAACCGATCGCTTTTGAATCTAAACCGAGCTCGCTCAACCGCTTGCTTTAAAACCTCCCAAGCCTGGGCTTAATCGGGAACCAATGGTTGATTTTCAAACCGCATATCACGCTATAAACATCAACCAAACTGGTTTCATTCGCTTATCATGCCCTACGAACACGGAACCTATGCTCACCAGGCCGGAAGTGACCTTGTCCGCCACCTTTTCATTTCCTGAATATGTGGAATCAATCAGGTCGCCATCACCATACTTAGTTGAGCCTATAACCTTATATACCCCGTACGTGCCACTCGCCTCTTTAAATGGCGATATGTCCTAAGTTGGTTTGACCGTGCAAACTACAATGCATGTATGAAATCCTAACACCACCGCACGTGACACGGATACCGACCGGGTTGCTTTCTTAAACTAGAAGCCTGGTTACAACCTTCTCATCGCTTGCTTCACAGAAAGCCATTCTTTTGTAAAATGGTTTACACTTTGAAACCATTTCGTCATTATGTTTCGCTTGGAAAATGGTTTCAATTATTCAAACCATTTGCTTAGCGTTTTCTCTTCAAAAATGGTTTAACTTTTCAAACCATTTACTTACTGCTTGCTTGCTTAATTATGGTTTTTACAATTTAAAACCAATACTTATACTTTTCAAAATGGTTTAACTCAAAACCATTTGTTTGCTTTTTATCTCATTGCTTGCTTTGAAAATGGTTTGCATTCAAACCATAAAATACCAAAGGTAAAGCAATTAACAATAATAATAACAACAGTACTTAAGTATTTGGAAAAATGAGTTTAGAACACTCACCTCTTTGCTTGCTTAACTTGAGCACAGTTCCACACTTATCCCGCCTTTACTTTTAACCTACACTCAACGAATACGACGACAAATTAATCGCATAACTTAACGTACTTCCTAGACTTAGTCACACTCTTCATACTCTTTAAAGCTAAGGTGCTATGGTTCTATTCCAACTGAATTACCCAATTCGGAGCACCGAAACCTGCCACGCTCAAAACAACCCTGACCACTCTTATGTCCAAAGCTGATGCAGGAATTTTTCTTGCACATGCCCCACTTTGAGTGAATTTTTTGGGCCACTTAGGATCAGAATCGACGATTCCTACTTCTAAGTTTTGTTCTCCTTGAAGTCTATTTTTAAGTATCCACTTGAATCACTCAAATCGGATAAGAAATAAGGTTTGAAGCATGGCTTCAAATACCGAAACTGGTTTAAAACAGGAAATTCGTAACAAGTCCTACCGGTAGACTTAACTTCTACCGTGACTTGGCCAAAAATGACCGTAATCAAAGTTCTACCGGTAGGACTTCCTATTGTACCGGTAGGAGTTACCCGAAATGCCCAGATTTTGTCATTTCTCCCACTTTTGATGCCAATTCACTCCATATAACTTCTATAATTCATAATACCTCAAAAACTAACTTGGAAATCATCTAAAAACAACTCCACAACATGTGAATTGGTGTTTTGGAACCTCAAAACCCAAAACTCAGTGAAAAATCCAAGAACCTACCTAAGGTCCACTGTTTTAAACATCATGTAATTTGATGATTCCAAGTTTCTTTTACATCAATGGGGTTTTACTCACATAACCCCAACCATTCAAAGGCTTCTTCATGTGCTCTTGCACAAAACCTAGACTAAAAGGAGAACTTCACCCATACCCAAGCCCTAAGATTCCAAATACACTAAGGCAAACACATCAAACACATACTCGATCTTGCTCTTTCCTCCTTCTTCTTCCTTCTCTTCCTCCTTGGCTCTCTCTCTTCTCCTTCAAAAAACCGTGAACCCTAGCTTTGGAGACCAAAATGTGCTTTGGTTTTTAAATCTCCTTTTTTGTTAAATTTAACTTTCCATTAATTGCAACCCTCATCTACTATTGCAATTGAAACTATCTACTCTTACTCATGGCCCATCTCTACACCTTAAATTTTGATTTTTCATATTCTTTGGCTAAATGACCATTGTACCCTTGGTTTAATACCACAACCGTTCTATAATTTCTCATTTCATATTTTAGTCTCCAACATTTCAAAGGTGACACTTGGTACTCTTATACACCTTGCCGATCATACCAGACTCTCTCTGACGTGGTGTTACATCTACCCAAATACATAACTCATAAATAATTGCCCCAACAACCCAATATATTCACAATATAATAAGACCGGCCACTGGGCCCATAAACAAATACTCATAAAATCAATTATCATAACTATTCTTCAATTATCTCCCCCAATAATTCAATAGAAGGATTACACTTTTATTTTATACAAACATATATTAAAATCTACAATTCTAATACATGTTACGTCTAAAACCATCACACAAACCGGCTTCTTCAAAATCAACCTCAAAATGAGTCAGCTCGAGCGCCTCGTAATTCGAAAACAGCGGGGGTCCACGACGGGGTGAGCTAAAGTCGCAGGAGAATCGCCCTGGCGGGCTACTCACCACCTAAGTGCGCTAAGTAATGCTCCAAAGTAAACACACACTCAAGTAAATACATGATCTCTACTCTGAACGTCTACATGATCACCTACGTCACGAGTCCTCACCGACTCACCACACTCGCTTAAGCCATGTATGAGAAAATAATCATTTTCAAAACAAAACTTTTGTTCTTGAAAATATACATCAAATATCTGCAAAATACGGACTACCCTCCGAGGTGAATTGGGTTGGTGAGCTTTTCCCGAAACAAGCCATGGTCCTCATCCGAAATGATCCGTCAGCCCATCTCCCAACCCACCGGAATATCATCCTTTTGAAATCTTTCGCAACCATATCCGCTTTTATAAAATACCTTGTCATGCACTCACACCTAATCAAGTTACTCAGCGCATAAGTGAAAATGCATTATGCCATTTTCAAAATCATTTACACAATATGTCAATATGTGCTATTTTCAATCAACTATAATTACACCATTTAATTTAACACATCACTCATCACTCCAATGTAGCTCACTGAGCAACTCATAATCATTTCCAATGGCTTATAACACACCCCATCTCCAAGTGTAATTGTGTCATTGAACTAACACATTGGTGGGCCAATGTCTTAACCTATCTAGTTCCACACATATCAAGCCATTCGCTTTCATACCTATTTCAAGCACACAACACACGGACAATTCCTATCCATTTCATGTCCCGACTATTTACGCCCCAAACAGAGGCAAGGCGGCCCATCGGCAGCCCACTTCCTACATCGGTTCCTCTGTTCCTCTTGATGAGACCGATTCGTCCAATTAAGTCCTCACCAATCACCAACATAATTGTTCGTAATTATCACCAAAACACCCCAATTCAGTCCCCAAAACAGGGGAAGTGGGCTGTCCACAGGCGACCCGCTCATCTATCGGCTCCAATTTTGGGCGATTCCATAGCTATTCGGTCTCATGTATACCAACATAAATTTATTCCATAAATTACCATATAACACCCCAATTCAGTCCCCAACAGCCATGGACTGCCCAAGAATGTCTAAAAAAAAATCTTCTGTTCGTTACATGTTTTGGGACCGATCAAACCTACATTCAGCATTTTATATATAAGCATGCATTTAAAGCAATTTTGGTGAAATAAATGTGACGCCCCAAAACCCGGGGGTCCGTTGACTACCCGTCAACCCTCGGAATACTCGTGAATGTCGGGTGACCCGACATTTTTCACCAGTAGAATGAAGTCTCCTTTATGCGGGAGCTCTACCCGAATACAAAACTTGTATAAACACATATACACATCCCAAACAATCCAATATATGCAATATATACCAAATATGGCCACTTGGGCCCATAATAGTACTCAATATACATGCCGACTATGAATCCAAATATATACCCAATAGTTACAAGAGTTAATATGTTTTACTCTCATACAACATATATTAAAATGAAAAGCATTCTAATACATGTATACATCAAAGCCACATCCCGGCTTTCTTCTAGCGCTCAGCCTCTAGGACGAGCCGTCTCATATATACACTATTTTTGTAAAATAAAGGGGGATCACGGCGGGGTGAGCTAAGATCAGTAGGAGAATCACCACTAAATGGGCTACTCACACCTAAGTCGTGCAATGTTGATTTAAACACATTCAAGCAGAGTAAGTCCTACTTGAATGTCTACACTTGACCTTCGGATCCGGTCTCACCGACTCCTCTCACACTTTCGCCTAAGCCTCGTAGCCAGAATATTAGTTTAATAGTGGACAACCCTCCGTGTATATGCCAATTGGAAAACAAACGTTGATATATATTGTTGTTTAATGGACTACCCTCCAAATGAATAAATATCATTGAGTAGCCTGACGATTTGATAAATTATTTGGTTTGGACCACCCTCCGATCATTTAATATTTTAGACTACCCTCAAGACATTTTTTCCTCTGAATATGTCATGCACTAACTCCTAAAGTCCTAGGATGTTCCAGTGCATATGGAATGCATGTGTGCCAATCCCACAACAGTCTAATTCACATGTAAATATATAAACATGCATATATTTACTAAACAATCAATTCACACAATCATATCTTGTAAATTAATTAATTCACACATCAAGATTGGCTCGGCGGGCTAATGATCATATCTGGTAATTTAATTTTAAATCACTTTCGACCAACATGTATTTCATAAAAATATATATTTTAGAACAACTGATGCAGGAATATTGAAACCCTCGTTACTATTCGGAGAAATCACAAGCAAGTTCATAGTGAACATGATCCATGACATTCCGGCCCAAGCATACCAAGCAAACGTTTAACACACAAATTAAGCAGCTTTAAGCGTATGAGAAGCGACTACGGTTACCTTGGCTCAGAAAACCTTGCATCAATTAGTCCACATATTTGGGACGATCGTCTGACCCATTCTGGGCCTCGAATCCATTCAACACATGATTAACACGAACACACAGAATTCATACCCATCCGCCATGGAGCAGTCACGGACGCTGCTCCCATTCGTCTCAAAATTTTTCTATTAATTCGATCCCGATGTTTGGGACGATCGAACACTGATAGCCTCTGTCCCAGCTCGAACATTTGAAAGTACTAAAAATGGGAATAAAACCCCAAGTAGGAAAATCCTACCTCAAGGAGTTTGAAGAAACTCTAAATCAGTACTGCGCGTAGCCCTTTCGCGTAGAGCATTTCTCCCTTCTTGTCTGAAACCCGCCGACGGTCGGATCGTCGCATTCTAGAGAATGGAGACATTCTCTCTCTACACAAACATTAAACTCTTTGCATCCATTTTTGTTTCAAAATCACGTTTGCTCGGCTTTAGTTTAGGTGGAGAAGACAACCATGTTCACTAATTAAGTCTTAGTGACTTAAAACTTCTCTAAAAATGACCGTTATGTCCCTCGTTTTGATTTGATGACCGGCACTCTACCAAACCTTCCATTTCATAATTTCTATCACTCATACCATATGAGTACATGGTACATATATCTGTGCCTTCGTCGCATGAAAATCGATTCTGACACCGAAACTCGATGCCTCGAAAAGCGTGCCGACTCATTGTCTCGAGAAAATTACGAAATTTTACGTGCTGACAGATTCGAGACGATTCAACGGTATAATCCGTTTCGTCATCGAGATCTAGATAATTAATTCTGATTTTAACCGTAGTACAATTTAGTAATCAAAATTACTATTTGCCCTTATTCGAGAGAAATTGGAATTTCTCGGGTCTTACATTCTCCCCTCGCAAAGGAATTTCGTTAAAATTACGGACAATCATGTCACTCACATGCATATGCAGCGCACTCTATCATGCATGTAAACTAGTCATTAAAAGTTTCAAGCGACTAAACTACGTACCTTCATCCCCTAAACACGAAGGGATCAGTGGCCGCATCGTGTCCTGAAATCACGTGTACTCCTCCACTCTTGTTGCCTCCATAGTACTGACACTAGCCTCACGGTTTTGCGTCATAAAACGATCAAATATCAACAATACTGCTGGTCCCTCCTCGAAGGTCTCATCAGAGTGTCAGCCTCGATAATGCAATCCATCACATGAAACTGGATGCAGGTATGTTCGGGAGCACAGGCGTGAAGCCACCTCATGGACACGCCTTGACATCTTTGAAGCGTGCGCCAGCCGTCTGTGACTGTGCCATCTCTCGAGCATCTCGAAAGGTCCGGTAAACCTCGGCGTGCTTTGCGCTCGCCGAACGACCCTCCTATACTTAGGATTCACCTTTAAGGAAGCGTGATCTGACCTCGAACTCTAAGAGATTAGACATCACACATTAACATAGCTCTTATGCGCATACGAGCGTGAAGGCGGCTATCATATCAAGCTCACCTTCACAGGGTGTCTCTAATCGAATCGGGACCGGTGATGGAGTTCTCTTCCACCTCGGTCCAACATATGATGATCTACATAGCCTCCCGTACAATGCCTCGCCTTAGTTGCCATTCGTATACTCGCGATAACTATGGTTGTAGGCGATTCACTAAGAACAGTGTCCTACCCTTATAACCCGGGGCGCGCGTACTCGGCGTGTCCTAGACGTAATATATAATCACTTCAGCGTATAACCCTACACAACCCTTACTTGGTATTATGCCGACCTTCAGGTCTATCGTGACTCAATCAATGGACCGTTAACCTAGTCCATGTCATGAATAAACATCCTATCTGAGATCTTACCCATTTCAACAACGCGATGCAATTTCCAAAGGGGTATCAAACCTCAAGTCACTCCCGACTCCTATCACTCAACTCTAAGTCTGTGATATCGACGTATTGCTTTCATCGATTACATAACTCTTTGGTTTACACTTGAGCCTCTTACATTTCTGATTCAGTATGGTCTTCATTGGACGTGGTCCTAAAGACAAACTCAACCCACACTCACCAAGAGTGGTGAATGACCATATCGTGCACCCACACCCGACTCGACGCGATGTTACCGTGCACACGAACACAATAATGCCATATTGTGATACCTTATCCCGGGGTCCACCGGCGAGAATCAGAGATCTCTCGCTCATAATCCCGACATCAAGTCAACTCTCACCACACCAGGAAGAACATCCATACTCGGCTTCTCTAAAGGCCTTAACCTCTAAGCCCAAATCCAATGTTGTGTCGGGTATGACAACCCGACCTAGGTCTCAATTCCTGACAACTCGATGGTTGTCAACTCATCATCGTGACGACATCGCCAGCGATGAGTGTACCACCACTAGTTCCGCTGCAGCCTGGCTGGCGTAACCACGATCTATCCGACTTTGTTACACTTTGGCCTTTGGCCAATACGTCTTTGATGAGAGTGCTTATGCTTTTAGTCCCGAAACTAGTTCCTCGGCCGTACTAGGGTGTGGAGGAATAGGCGTATACTCGTCTACGACCAGCTGGGTGCATTGTCCCAAGTCTTGGGATCTTTGTTTGAAATCAGTCACTCATCTCCAATCCCGACTGAGTCACGAAACTAGTGTGGCAGGCGAAGTCTTACGCCTCTTCCCGAACTAGGAGCGTCCTCCTCTTGTATATTGCGTATCACGAGTGTTCCAAGTATCCTCAATCTCTCTCTCTCACATGAAAAGTCATTTGTCCCGACGCTGAGTCCATGTCACGTGGCGAAGTCCTCGATCCTGTCGAATGGACAGCCCGGCCCATTCTCAAATCTCTGTAATACCCGGTAATCCCAGAATCGTATCTCGAAGATTGACATTCGGTCTCTCCCAACATCTTTGCCTCAACCTTCTCTGGGTCGTGACACTCTGATGCGACACCACGTGTCCCGAAAATCTCCTCAGTAGCTTCAAAACTCGCACTTGCGAACTTTGCGTGCAGCGATGGTCTCTTAATTTGTAAAACAATCCTCAAGTATACTCATGCTCCCCCTCTGTGGGAGTAGATCAAATGTCATCCACGAAGACTCGACAAAATGATCTGAATAGGGTTAGAACACCTATGTGAGATCCGTGAATGCCCGTAGCGCATTCGTCAATCGAGAGGCATCACTTGTAAACTCGTAGTGCCATAGCATCCTAAACGTATCTTAGGGATATCTGTCTCCTAACCTTCAGGCGATGATGACCGATGCGAAGGTCTATCTGGGCGTCCATTCGCTCCTCTCAGCGATCAAACAAATCGTCAATCCTCGGCAGTTCTGATTCACGATCGTAACCACATTGTATCGATAATCAATGCCGGGTTGAAGGGTCTTGCCCTCTTCTTAGTAACTAGAACCGAGCTCCCCATGGTGAAGTCTTTCGGTCTAAACAAACCCGCACTGTCGATGGCTCCTATAGCTAGACTCGAGGTTCCATGACTCGACCGGTGCCATCCTATGCGTAGTCATAGAGATGGGTGAATATACCGGTGTAACTCATCTTTTGATCTACATCCTTTATCTGGAGGGTAGTCGGGTAAGCTCATCGGAAAACATCCACACATTCGCAAACTACTCTGAGTAGATCTAAGTCGGTCTCCTCGTCCTCTGGGAGTAAGGCTCACTGTGACCATGTATCCTGACATGGACTCATTATGCATGCAGAGTAATGTCGCGATTGTTCCCCACGAAATGCCATACGATTACCGTCTGTATTATAGGCGGTAACCCTCACGCTCACAATCGAATGCGATCACGTAAGCTATCGGCCAATCCATCCCCTCGGATGACCTCGAACTCGACATGTCCATAATCCTCGGGTCCACGTGAGTAGTGTCCCAGAGATCTCCTCTTCTTAACCCTCGGCTTGTGTGTCCCTAATTCTCGCCCTAATCCCTAGGGGAGAATTCACATGTAACGGCTCCTCAAAGGTCTCTATAGGTCCTTGCCCATTTCCACCCTATTTGGGCTTCATTCTCTAGCTAGAACACAACTAGTCTAATCCTGGTCGTGTCAGAGGTAATCTCCATAGCCTCTAACACTTTCTCGTTCTGCATGAACCAATGGTCTACCACCATCGAATCCTTTCCCCCCACAGCGAATGTCGGATCGTCGCCCCTAAACCTGCGGGGGTTACTAGGATCTTCTGTCTACATGCTATACTAGCCCGTCCTATAGCATTGTTGTGTACCTCTGACCTTTCGGCAAAGTCGTGATCAAACAACGATTGTGCGACGATTGCCGTGGGCCTTCTCGTCCTCGACCTCTTAACCATTTACATTGGTCAAATGGCAACACGATTCATGTAATTTTCATTTCAGTCTAACTAGCAATGCAGATGCCAATTACTAATAGACTTGACAACCTTGAACTAACCCGTTCATTTCCTAAGTGGCGCTAAATTTCAACCACTCGATTCGTTTTATTCAAATAAAATTTTAGGCTCTTGTTCATTTCATTATCCAAATCCCTAAGGTCGTAATCCCTAACCTTAGCATTCACCCTTTTCCTATACGCATTACACCATGCATATAATTTAAATGCATAACTACCCATAATCACCATTTCAAATGGTAGTTAAATCCCAATACGATATCTAAAGGCATAACCACAGCCAGAGACACTAATCATACACATACTAGAGTGTATACGCAATCAATTTAAGTTTAAAATATTGTTTCAACAAAATTTTATTTTCAAAAAATTTTATTTTTGAAATTTTATTTTCGAAAGAATTTTATCAAAATTTATTTGATTTTGATTTTATTTGAATTTAATAAATATTTTTTCAAAAATTTTATTTTGATGAACGATGTTCATTTTTGTGACTCGAAGCGAGTCAAAGCGGATCGAAAATGGGCGAGTGCACGGGTGCCTTGCCCCGAGGCCGTTTGACGCCCGGTAGCGTCGCCCGACGCCGAGCGCGCCCTGCTGCCTGCGCCCGCGGGTCTCTTGCCGCCCAGCCGCGCCCAGCGCCGCGCGAAATCGCGCTCCCACGCCGCGCTATCCCGCTTCTTTGCCCGCGCGCGCCGGCGCCGTACGCCCGGCGCCCATACGCTGCGCGCCACGCCAGCGCGCCCCAAGCATGCCGCTGCCTGTATGCACGCCAACCGCGCGCGCCCGCGCTTCGGCCCGGCGCCCGGCCGATATGACGACTACAATACAATTCTTTTGTATTGCAGCCAAAAACTAGCCATCTCAATCACGTCTGATTTTGTATGCGTGACACTTTGCCTTCGACACGCAATACCCTCTCACCTTGCAATACAAAACCTTCCTGCACCCTATTGCTTGCAATAAAACTTTAATATTGCAATACAATTTTATCATTTTTCTCACAATACAATTTATGCAGTAGCTATGTCCAAATTTTCTGCTCAAATTTTTTTTTCGTTTTTCATTATAAATGATTTTTTTTTCATTTATTTCCAGAAATTGGAAGAATCTCTAAAAATCACCAAAATCAAAAAAAATTGTTCATACTCTTTAATACTCAAATAAATTTATAAAAATTTATTTAACCCCATTTTCTTAAATTTTATAAAACCTTAGAAAATTATTTTCTCACTTCATAACAAATAAATTTATAAGAATTTATTTTCCTTTTTCAATTTTCCTTTGAAAAATTTTCTTCACTCAAATAAATTTATAGAAATTTATTTTTCTTCTATTTGTAATTCCCATCCAATAAATTTATCAAAATTTATTTTTCTTCAATTTTCTACTTAGAAAATTATTTTCATCACCTAATAGGCCAAATAAATTTATAAATTTATTCTTTTCATTCAATTTTCACTCAAATAATGTATATATATCTATATAGTTATTGTTATATCCCAGAAAATCCAAGATTTTGGATAAAGGGTAAAATAGAAATTTCGGTTAAAAATCCGGAATTTTTCTAGATCTCGGATGACGAAACGGACTTCTCCGTTGAATTCGTCTCACAAAATTTAGCTACCACGTCGAATTTCGTTGGATTCCGAGGTGGTCGGGATTTCACGTTTTTCGGGGCGTGGGGTGTCGGATGACACATGGCAAGTTAAGTGTGGCCCCTGACCGAGAGTCAGATTGACTACCAAAATCAACCAGCGGAATACTCGTGAATGTCGGGTGACCCGACATTTTTTAATCGAGCGGGAAGTCTCCTTTATGCAGGAGCTCTGCCCAAATACAAAAACTAGTATAAACTGCGTTCACATCCCAATCAACAATATATGCAATATATATATCCAATACGGCCACTTGGGCTGTGACGCCCAAACAGGGGTCCGTTGACTACCCGAATCAACCAGCGAATACAAGTGGAGGAATTCGGGTTACCGGCGCTCACTTAGAAAATCGAGTCTCCTTTATGCAGGGAGCTCTACCCGATTACAATTCTTAATATAAAACCTGCATATCTGTCTAAAACAATCCAATATATGCAATATAATCCCAACATGAGTAAAAAATGCCTCATGGGCTCATAAACCAATACTCCATAAAAACATACCAACTATTCTCAATTATCTCCAATAATTCCATAGTTGATTTACACTTTTATACAAACATATATTAACATCTCTGAGACTAATACATGTATGTCCAAAAACATCAAGCCACAAGCAGAAACTTCTTCAAAATGGATTGTCTTCTCGAGCGCTCCATGTACCTGAAAAATAAAGGGGGGTCCCACGACGGGGTGAGCTAAAGCTTCGATGGGAGAATCATACTAAGTGGGCTACTCACCACTAAAGTGGGTACAATGTCTCAAGTAACCACTCAAGTAAATGTGATCCTACTTGAATGTCTACATTGATTACCCCATGTCACGAGTCCTCAGAGCTCCTCACACTTGCCTAAACCATGTAGCAGAAAATAATCATTTTCAAAACAAAACTTTTGTTCTTGAAAATATACTACGAAAATATTGATACAAATAATAGGACTACCTCAGAAGGTGAATTGATTGGTGAGCTTTAAAAACAGTCGTGGTCCTCATCGAGAAATGATCTGTTGGCCCATCTCCCAACCCAATTCTCGAATATCATCCTTTGAAATTCGCGTTGCCAGCATATCCGTTTTTACAAAAATACCTTGTCATGCACTCACACCTAATTCTAAATTTCACCCGATTGCATATGAAAATGCGTTATGCCATTTTCAAAATCATTTACACAATATGTCAATATGCATATTTTCAATCAACTACAATTACACGCATGTAATTCCAACACATCAAGCATCACCCAATTTAGCTCAATTGAGCAATTCATAATTTTATCTCCATGGCCTATGCTCACAATTATATTCCATATAATTGAGCAAATCACAATTTTTATTCCCAATATCCTATACACACAATTATATTCCATATAATTGTGACCTAATATTAATCCTCATTAAGCATTAACCTATTGATTTCTACACCACACAAACTCAAGTCATTATTTCAACAAATCAAGCACACAACACATGGGCGATTTTTATCAAATCCACGACTTCGGGTGATTTTACTCAGTCCGAAACGGCGATAAACATCCACGAAGCAGCCCACATATCTTCAGTTCACCTTTTGGAACCGAATTTCTTACCCCATTTCCTATCTTATAAACACCCAAGCATAATTTGTTCTTAAATTACCACAAAACACGGTCGGTCCCCCAACGGGGAAGTGGGCTGTCCATGACGACCCACTCATCTCATCGGTTCCAATTTTTGAAACCGATTTCCATAGCTATTCCGGTCTCATGCATACCAACATAGAATTTAATACAATTCTAACACAACAGCCCACAACGGTTTAAGTTGTCATACAGACGATGAAATCTCCAAAATTCCACAGTCGGTCCCATGTTTTGGACCGATCCTCTAACCCATTCAGGCCTTTTCCATACAAATACATGCATTTTAATGCAGAAATTTCAGAATTAAGAACCTAACAGCCCCACTTATTTTCTGGGCAGTCCACGGCCTCTCAAAAATCCCAAATAAATTCTTTCTTTCGGTCGAGTTTTGGGACGATCAAAGCGCCTCGCGGCCTCAAATCAAGCGAAACATCGAAAACCCTTAAAAATGGGAATACAAAACGCGCAAGTAGGAAAATCCTACCTCTTGGAGTTGTCAAAGCTTCGCAAACCGGGGTCCGCGTAGCTGCTCGCGTAAACGTTTCCCTTCTTGCTCCGTCGAAATCCAACGGCCCGATTGCCCGGGATCTTAGAGAGAAGGAGGACCTTCTCACTCTAAAACCCCCATTTCCGTTTGCTGCCAGCCACTGCATCTCCAAATGAGCTCTCCCACGTTTTGTCTTTGTTTAAGTGGAGAAGATGACTATTCTTCTCAAAATTACAAGTTTGCCCCTCATTTAATCCAATTAATTCCCTTCTTTTACCAGATTTGATTTTCGGCACTACCTCGGTCATCCATTTTCATTATTTCTCTACTCATACCACTTATGGTACATGGTACATACTATATGTGCCTTCCGTCGCGTAATCGATTTACGGCACACGGCAGATGCCTCAGCGATGCCCGACTCATTGTCTCGAAGAATTATGAAATTTTACGTGCTAACTAGATTTCGAGCGATTCAACGGTACAATCCGTTTGTTGTTATCGAGATCTAGAGAGAATTAATTACGGATTTTAACCCGTAGTACTTGTAATCAAAATTACGATTTTGCTATTCGAAGTGGAATTTCTCGGGTCTTACATTCTCCCCTCCTTAAAAGAATTTCGTCCCGAAATTCCACGCACATACACATCCAACCATGTGCATATGTAACCTTACCGAACTCCAAGACCGTGTCGGGTATGATGACCCGGCTAAGGTCTCAATTACTGATAACCCGATGGTTGTCATCTCATCCATGTCAAACCTGACATCAACAACCAATATGTCTACCACCCTAAGGTCCACCGCTTCGTTCGCGTAACTACGATCTTAGAAAAATCAAATCTCTTCCTATATCCTAGGGAAAAAATTTCCACATATTACGGCTTTTCTAAAGGCCTCAACCTCTATGCCCAAACCTATCACACAAGATACATTAATGAATGAACATGATGCATCCAATTCAAAACACTCACATGTCAACAATTGCAAGAGTAGAGCGTACCCTACATATCGACTAATCTGGTATTCGATCTACGTACCCATGAGATCTGCGCCTCCCCAGGACAATCGCCTCATATGTCGGTGTGGCAATGGTAACCGATCATACGCTTTTTTGACGTGAACTCTCGACACGAATCCGTGGTCGACCTCGACTGCAGCTCGACCACAGCCTATGTGGCCCGTCAATATACAATACTGTATCTCAAAGGCATAAACACGGCCAGATGCATTAATCATACATAACCGGTGTATCACGCCAGCCAATTTTGCATTTAAAGTTTGTTTTTCAACAAAAATTTTATTTTCAAAAATTTCATTTTGAAAATTTTATTTTAAAATTTTATCAAATTTATTTGATTTAATAAATTTTTTTATTTTTTTCGAAAATTTATTTTACTTATTTTCTTGTTCCAGTACACATTGTAAACTCCTGGAATTCCAACATGCCTATGTGCTATCTACAAACACACAAACATTCACATCACCTGAGACAACATGTCATACACACCAAACACATACATACACAACCATTCATCAATCCATGATCACACCTGAAAACACATGCGTGTCTTAGTTTTGTTCAGTGCCTTTCTAGGTAATCTCATACTCAAACCTAACATCGAACCACACCTAGTGGTGATGTTCTTATCTCTTAAGACTATGTATGGCCAAATCCTCAATCCATAGGTTTCCACATACCTAGGTTCACATTCTAAGACCGTGGCCTAGACCCCGAGTCCTCGAGCCCTAGGTAATCGTATACCTAGCTTATCGACACTAAGCTCTAGGTATTTATAAACCTAAGCTCTGATACCAAGCTGTGACGCCCCAAAACCCGGGGGTCCGTTGACTACCCGTCAACCCGCGGAATACAAGTGGAGGTCGGGTTACCCGACGCCACTTCAGAAAATCGAAGCGAGTCTCCTTTGTGGGAGCTCTGCAATTACAATTCTTGTATAAAACATGCATATCATCTCCCAAACAATCCAATATATGCAATATAATCCCAACATGAGTAAAAATGCCTCTTGGGCTCATAAACCAATACTCATAAAAACATACCAACTATTCTCCAATTATCTCCCAATAATTCCATAGTTGATTTACACTTTTATACAAACATATATTAACATCTACAAGACTAATACATGTATGTCCAAAAAACATCAAGCCACAAACCGGCTTCTTCAAAATGGATTGTCTTCTCGAGCGCTCCATGTACCTGAAAAATAAAGGGGGGTCCCACGACGGGGTGAGCTAAAGCTCAGTAGGAGAATCGCCCTAAGTGGGCTACTCACCACCTAAGTGCAGTGCAATGCTCCAAAGTAAACACACACTCAAGTAAATACATGATCCTACTTGAATGTCTACATGATTACCCCATGTCACGGTCACTCAGGCTCACTCACATAAACCATGTATGAAAATAATCATTTTCAAAAACAAAACTTTGTTCTTGAAAATATACTAAATATTCGAATTTACAAATATGGGACTACCCTCCGAGAATTGAATTGATTGGTGAGCTTTCCGAAGCAGTCATGGTCCTCATCAAAGTGATCTGTTGGCCCATCTCCCTGACTAATTCTCGAATATCATCCTTTGAAATTCCTTTACTTAAACATATCCGTTTTACAAAATACCTTATCATGCACTCACTAATTCTAGGCTACCCGGTGCATATGAAAATGCGTTATGCCATTTTCAAATCATTTACACAATATGTCAATATGCATATTTTCAATCACGCTACAATTACACGCATGTAGTCAACACATCAAGCATCGCAATTTAGCTCAATTGAGCAATTCATAATTTTATCTCCATGGCCTATGCTCACAATTATATTCCATATAATTGAGCAAATCACAATTTTTATTCCCAATATCCTATACACACAATTATATTCCATATAATTGTGACCTCATGTTAATCCTCATTAAGCATTAACCTATTGATTTCTATACACAAGCTCGATCATTCATTTCAACAAATCAAGCACACAACACATGGGCGATTTTTGTCCAAATCACACAACTCTCTGTGATCGATTTAACAAATTCGAAATTTCCAAGAAGGCTGTCCACTCAGCCTACATGTCCTAACTCTGCTTCACCTTTTGGAACCGAATTTCTTACCCATTTCCTATCTTATAAACACCCAAGCATAATTTATTCAATAAATTACCACAAAACACCCCAATTCAGTCCCCAAAACAGGGGAAGTGGGCTGTCCACGGGCAGCCCACTCATCCTACATTGGTTCCAATTTTTGAAACCGATTTCCATAGCTATTCCCTGTCTCATGCATACCAACATAGAATTTAATACACAATTCTAACACAACAGCCCACAACAGTTTCGGATTGTCACCCATGTACCCCAAGAATCTCCAAAATTCCACAATTCGAAGTCCCATGTTTTTTGGGACCATCCACGCCCCATTCTAGCCTTTTCCATACAAATACATGCATTTTAATGCAAAATTTCCAATTAAAGACCCTTAACAGCCCACTTATTTTTCTCTCGGATACCACTGCCTCAAAATCCCAAATAAATGAGGTGACAACCCCTGGCCCCAAGCTTTGGGATCGATCAAACGGCCCCTCACGGCCTCAAACCAACCGAAAAATGGAAAACCCTTAAAAATGGGAATAAAACGCAAGTAGGGAGAAAATCCTACTGAGTTGTCAAAAACTCGCGAAACCCGGGTCCACGCTGTGAGCTCAAGCTCCGCGTAGAACTGCCTCTTCGCTCACAACCAACGCCCGATCGCCGGATCTTAGAGAGAAAGGAGGACCTTCACCTAAAACCCCCCATTTCGTTTGCCGCGCCCATCGTGATCTCCAAATGAGCCTCCCACGCTCTTTGTCTTTCTTGTTTAAGTGGAGAAGATGACTATTCTTCAAAATTACAAGTTTGCCCTCATTTAATCCAATTAATTCCTTCTTTTACCGTGATTTGATTTTCTAAGACTACCCTCGGGTCATCCATTTTCATTATTTACTCATACCACTTATGGTACATGAGTACATACTTATATGCCTTTGTCAGATCGAAATCGATTTACTGCGACCAAACACGATGCCTCAAAAACGCGGCCGACTCCGACCGGGGTCTTTAAAATTATGAAATTTTACGTGCTAACTAGATTTCGCGAGACGATTCCAACGGTACAATCCGTTTTGTTATCCGAGATCTAGAGAATTAATTACGGATTTTTAACCGTAATTACACTTTTGTAATCAAAATTACGATTTTTGCCCCTATTCCAGAAATTGGAATTTCTCGGGTCTTACAGGGCCCATCAACTGTACTCAACACAATATATCCAAACTATATCCAATAGTTTCAAGAGTTAATATTTTTCCTCTTAAACAATACATATATTAAGATTAGAGAAATTCTAATACATGTACGGTCATCAAAGCCACAATCCGGCTTTTTCTTCTAAATTCCCCGCTCTCTTAGGACGAGCCGCCTCTCGCACACCCCCGTACCTGTGAAAAGGGGATCCCACGACTGTGGGTGAGCTAAAAGCTCAAGAGGAGAATCGCCTAAGTGGGCTACTTCACCACCTAAGTGCAAAGCAGAATGTTCCACTTAAACACACATTCAAGCAAATGCATGATCCTACTTGAATGCCTATATGACCAACTCAGATCCCGAGTCCTCACCGACTCTCTCACACTCGCCTAAGCCTTGTATGAGAATTATTGATTTATTAGTGGACAACCCTCCGATGTATATATATATATCAATTGGGCCGCTCCGACGATTGATATATTATTATTTAATTGTGGATTACTCCTCCGATGAATATCAATTGGGCCGCTCCGACATTGATATTTCTTTAGTCTTGTTTGTGACTACTCCTCCGGGCGAATAAATATCAACCGGGGCTCGCCCGACGGCTGATATATTATTTAGCCTACTAACTACTCTTCCGATCATTTAATATTTTTACTACCTCCTCCGAACCATTTTTCCTCTAAGACTTCATCTCGTGCACTCAACTCCTATAACTGTGGATGTTCGCTATGCATATGGACGTATGTATGCAATCCCATTACAAACTAATCACATGCAAATATATAACATGAATATACTCGCATAAAAAAATTAAATCACACAACATGTTATGTAATTATCATTTCAAACATCAAAATTAGCTCACAGGGCGAATAATCACACACGAAAGCAATTTAATTTAAATCACTCGGCCAAACACCTATTTTCACGAAAATATATTTTCAAAGTATTATTCCTGAATAGAAACCCGCTTACTATTCCCTAAAATCACAAAACAAATGCTCACCCGCTGAACCCGAAATCCACCCGGGCCATTCCCCTGCCCAATGCATACCAAACAACCATTTAATACACAAGTTAAACCAACCCACTCCCAAACAGCCCCTAAACAGCCGTGGAGCAGTCACGGTCTGCTCCATTCTTCCTCCAAAAATTCTAACACTTCGGTCCCATGTTTTAGGCCCGATCATGGCCATATTCCTCGACCTTTGTAATATAAATACATGATTTAAAGCAACATTGACACCCAAACACCCCACCGATTCGGGCAGTCTGCTATTCCAAAAACCCAAACAATTTCCACAAATTCGGGTCCCATGTTCGGGATCGATCAAACGGCCCCTCACTTCGCCAAATTAACCGAAACATTGAAAAACCCCAAAAATGGAATGTTAAGTAAGAGGATCCTACCTCTTGAGCTGTCAAAACTCTCGCAAACCCAGTCCACGGCAAGAGCCTGCTCCGCGTAGAACGCTTTCCCTTCTTGTGTTGAAGACCGCCGACGGCTAGATCTCTTGCAAATCTAGAGAGAAGCCCTCTCTCTCTCTAAAAGCTCTCTAAAATGGAGCTACTGCATCACTCAAAAAAATGGCTTCCCACGTTTTTTTTTTTGGCTAAATGAGGGAGATGAATTACTATTTGCTGTTTTGTCTTTTATGACTTAAAAATCAACTCTCCATAATACCCATTATGTCCCTCTTTCTCGATTTGATATTCTATGACTATCTCATTTCTTCCAATTTCATCATTTCTCTACTCATACCACTTATGGTACATGAGTACATACAAAGAGAGTGTGACTTTCGTCTCATCGGAACCGATTTGGCCAAGACCTAAAACGCGATGCTCGAAAAACAGGCCGATCCGACCGTCTTAAAAATTATGAAATTTTACGTGCTAACTAGATTAAGAAGACGATTCCAACCCAGACAACTGCTTTCGGCCATCCGAGACCTAGAGGAATTAATTACGGACTTTAATCGGTAATTACACTCTTGTAAATTAAAATTACGATTTGTTCTTATTCCGTAAATTGAAATTTCCTGGGTCTTATTGTTATAAGATGCCACTTAAGACCATGTGTTTCGACACTTGGCATCAAAAGTAGTGGCTCACAATTAAGCCATGTGTAGAGAGTGATTCCATGGCCCATATGATGCCATGTGGTGCATGATGTCATAAAAGGATTTAAGAAATAAGAAAA